>VALG01004582.1:0-11818 GCA_009835305.1 Ipomoea purpurea | reverse complement strand
GAAAATAAATTATATCATGAATCACGATGACCATCTTGCAAGATGGATCTGAATCTATGATATATCGATTCCACTTGTAATACATAGTAGAGAAAAAAATTGGTGTGAGAATGCCGATAATTATACTATGAACCATGTACTACATTATTACAAAGTAAACTACTAATAAATGTTTGTTTTAATATATTGAAATTTTATTTTTTAGTGTATTAAAAAGGTTATTTTTTTAGATAGTATATTAAAAATAAATTATTGTACATTAAAATGAATATGTAATTTATTAAAAATAATATTTAATATATTAAAAATAAATTTGTATATGTACCACTAGGTTCCACAGTATAATTGGACAATGCCATGCCAAATTAAAAGTCATCATTAATCTAGAGATCAAGTTATAGTCTTAATCAATACCCATAACATTATATGTATTTTATTTTATTTTTGATTACATGCTGACATGATATGCTTTAGATAGATAGGGATGCTTTAAATAGCTTTTTTCTATTAATTTTTTTTTTTTTTTGGGAACAATTCTATTAAAAGTTAAATCTCACCTAGGCACTAATTAATTAGTGTCTAGGCGCTAGTCGATCGCCTATTGTTCATTATAATTGGTGGTCTGATCTAGGCAGTTTGCCGACTAGCGTCTAAGTGCTGCTCAGGTCGCCTAATCGTCCGATTAGCTATTGTTTCTTTCTTTTTAAAATGTGCCATTTCACTCAAAATGACATCATTTTGAGCAAAATAACACTAAATTGTTCAACTTTAAATATTTTTTAGGTTAATATAATATTTAATATTTTAGTATCAACTATTAAAGTATTAAATAGTACTCCCTCCATCCCATTTTGTGTGTCTGATTCGGTTAACGAGACTTGACTGAAGTTAATTTTAGTTTAATTTTTCATAATATTAAGTATAATATTAGTTTACAAAATTTATATATTTAGAAACTACACAAAAAGTATTATTAAACACAACAAATCAAATTTAAAAATAAGTAAAGAATACTAAAGAAAATAAATCAAGAAGAAAGAGTTGGTTTGACCAATGAATAGTAAGTATGCCAAATAAAATGTGACAGAGGGAGTATATAATTATCAAGTCTAAAAAAAAAACTAAAAAATTTTAAACAAAATTTTAAAAATAAAAAAAAAAAAAATACACGGGCGCCTAGGCACCCGATCGAGAAGCGCTTAGTAATTTTTTCAACCATGATACATTGACACATACACAAAATTTGGGAAAATAAATAAATAAATAATATAATATATATATATATATATATTTATATATATATATAATATATATATATATATACATATATATAGAGAGAGAGAGAGAGAGAGAGAGAGAGAGGGAAGGAAGGGATTAGGTGCATTTGTGGCTTCTCGTGCGGTTGTGCGATTGATTAATGTGCGTGAGTTTTTATACTTAATGTGCGTGAGGGTTGTGCTTAATGTGGCTGATTTGTACTTAATGTGCGTGAGTGTGTAATGTTAATGTGCGTGAGTTTTCTACTTAATGTGCCTGAGTATTGTGCTTAATGTGCGTGAGATTTGTACTTAATGTGCGTGAGTAGTTCAAAATTACGAGCTCAGAAGGAAGCAGAACATAAAATTTTCATAGTCTCCTTCTTTTTCACAATCTTTGAAAGGAGACTGTGTAAAGATTGAGAAAAGCTCAGAAGTTAAGGAGACTGTTTTATCACAGATTGAACATATGTGCGTTTACATAAACCTTAGAAGCTCTCATTAGCAGCCCCTCAGTATGCAAAGCAAAACAAGACAAAATTCATTCCTCCACCACTTCGAAACAAAAACAAAAAAGAAAATGCAGCAGTGGATGCGCATAATTTTCACAGTAGTGGATGAAGAACACACTCACACACATTAAGCACGCAACTCACACACCTTAAGCACAAGACCCACACACCTTAAGTACAAAACTCACGCACATTAACATTATACCAAATACTCATATTCAATTTCTATTTTCTTTGTTTATTTAGAATGATAAAAAAGTCATACCGACAAAAAAAGATAATGTGAAAGCACGGCAACTCGAGCAAAGGAAAATATTTTCATAAGGATTTTCCTCAAAAGAACCAAAAATGGACAGACTTTGTGATTCTCATGAGTACACTTGGTTGAATTTGGGACACTTGGTATGTATGTTTTTGTTGAATTTTATCATAATAATAATAATAATAATAAAATTTTTATTATTTATCAACTATCGTGTAGTGTGATGGTATCCGATCCGGATTATCATTTCGATTATCATTTCAATTGAATTCGAACCCGATAGTGGGTATTTAGATTCTTTAGACTAAAAATATTTGAAAAAATATAAAACAGATATTACTATCTTGTAAAAAATGAGTATATTAAATTGCAAGTCATATATACTTTTAGGGCATGATCATGATTCACATACAACATTATCGTATCCGCTAATTTGGTGGGAGAAACCAATCTTGCAGCCACAATGAATACATGGAAACCATATGAAAATAGTTGTTCTTGTGATACGTAAGGATGAATTTCAATTGTCACTTAAAAAACAAAAAACAAAAAAAAAAAAAACAATTAGGGGTGTTATTGTTATTAGGGGAATTAAAGCCATTGCTATTGTTTGACATATGAAACTTAGATAATGTGAGATGTTCGAAAAAGAAGTTTTACCTCATGTATATCATATTACATTAGCGAAAATCTTATGCCCCTTAAACAGTTAAGCCTGTTATATAAGATATTCTTAATGCCACATATTTTTGTAAATAATTTATGAGTTATTATACAGAACAAAATTTATCTAATGTTATATATATATATATATATATACTCCACAGTACTCAATGAAAATGCATGTGAAGAGGCAGAGATGTAAGTATCACATGGGAAGTCAGGACAACAGTACAACGTCAGCCAGGACGCAAGTCAGAAGTACATGAAACATTTCTTTTCTTTTTCTTTTTAGGGTAAAGAAGTACATGAAACATATGTTTCGCACCAAACTCAACCTCCTTAATTCGCATGTAGGCAGTAGGAGACTGTTTGGTTGAAATTGTTGAACATATAACTATGTGTAATTCAACTATCGATTTAAATTTTTAATTGAGATGGAACATATTTGAAAAGAAATTATATAATTACATAATTAAAAGAACATAATTTTTAAAAAGTAACATTTTCATACTTGATTCATATTATCTTACTTTCATAAGTTAATGTAACTTTCTTCAAAATCAGCAACATATCCTCCAAATAAGATTATAAAGTTAGGGAATTTCCTCATAACTCTTAGGTATTCTAACATTATCATGCATATTTACTATTTTTATCAATTTAATTATAATTATTATGAAATACAATATGTATTTATGTTAGTTTATTATACGTATTATATTTAATTATTTATGTTAGCTTATAAAGTAATTTTGTTTCTCAAGTTCAAGTTTTTAGTTAATTATTTTTAGATCATATACTTGTATATATTACCATTGTCTTATTTATTTATTTTAAATTTGAAATTTATTAAAATACATGAGAATATGTTAAAAGTATTAAAGAAAAAAAATATTATAACATAAAAATAATCCTCAAATATGTTTATATTACATACCTCAATTTTAACCAAACACATAAATCTAACCTTTATAGTAATTTAACAATCTCAACAATTTAACATTCTCTAAGGTAATCGATCTAACATTTTGTGAACCAAACGTCCTCTTAATTTCTTCACTAATTCTTCGACTTGACTAACTAATACTTCACCATCTACGTGTCGAATAAATAATAATTATCATCATCATCATCACATAAGACGGAGAGGGTGCTGAAAAAAAAAAAAAACTCGTGATAATACAAAAGTCATGATTAATTCTTTCGAGGTTATATTATCATTATTAATAATAATGGTCACGGTAAAGTCCACAAATTAAATCATTTTATTACCATTTTTTAAATGCCAACTCACTTATATGATAATTTCATATGAAATACATTAATTTCATTATTTGTAGATAATTTAAGCTTTATTGTTTAGAAGTTAATATAGCTATTTAATTTGCTTGTTACATTTAATTCAATATATTCATTGATGTTAAACATGCATTTAATTGAGTAAATAACTATGTATTAAGTAAACATCATTCTTATTTAATAGTTTGGTATCTACTTGGTCATCCTATTTATGACGATTTCTATATTTTAAACAAGTTAATTGTCATATGAATGAAAATATCAGAAAAGATTTAACCAAAAAAAAAAAAAAAAAAAAGAATTAGATATCCCATAATCCACCAAACCCTTCAGGTTTCCACTTTCCAACTTAGGAATGAAAAAACGGGGAAAAGGTAAAAGCGAAATTTAAATACATAATTAATTCTTCCATTATTGAAAGTACTTTTATTCTTGTATTATTAAGTTGGTGGATTTTCTTTTTTACTATAAATTAAACAATGTGGCAACCAATGATAATAATTTATTTGTGTTAGTTTACACTATTAAGTTTGTTTACCTGTTGTTGATATAATTCATTGATTTCACTTATTGTATTTTTTCAATTTATTGAAGAAAAAGAAAAACTAATGTAAAGTACATTATACGAGTTAATTTCATTTTGGTCCGAGATTTATAGATGACAATCTACTTTTAGTCCTTTTTTGTGATATTCTCTTTTGGTCATAGTAGTATTGTGGTATAACTATTGTTGGTCCTTTGTCAACAAAATCGTTGAAATGTCGTTAACTACATAGGTATTTTAATCTTTTTTATACAAATTGATTGACCCATTATATTTTTATTTTTATTTAAAAAAAAATCATAATAGTAGGTTTGTAGATCTAAATGCCTTTGAATTTTACGAAATTTAAACAGTTTGGTTAATGAAGGACCAAAAATGGTCATGTTACAATAACACTAAGACCAAATGAGGATGTTTTGAAACAAAAAGGACTTAAATAGATTGTCACCTATAAATCTAGGATAAAAAATGAAATTTACTCTACATTATATTTTACAACATGTTTGGTTTGTTCAATAAAAATTAGAAAATTAAAATTATTTATCCGCTTATATTGATCCATAATGAATGTACGTATGAAATAGAGAATAAATACAATAGAAAGTCATTACATTATTTGATTTTAAAAGAGTATGATTATAGAAAGAGTTATATTTAAGCATTCGGTTGGTTTAATAAAGAAAGAATTAAAATGGAATAAACAATTAAAAATAATATTTATATCCAAAATAGTATAGTTGCTTATACATATTCAAATACATATATAGGTGTCTGTGCATGCACGCGTGCAATGCCATTTTTAATATTATACAAAAATAACTATTTCTAAAATTTAAAAATAACTAATATCAAACACTCTTTGAAAATGATTATTCTGTTGCAAATGAATATATAGCCAAACAGATATCATTTTTTAAAATAGAAATACAAAAATTTGTATGAGATCTTCTACATGTGATGTGTAATATAATTTTTTTTTTTTTTAATTTATCAAAAGTGTAATATACTCTTTAGCATTAGACAATCGTAATAATAAATAGATTATATCGTGTCAATCTGTAGTAAAATCGGTTGGATAGTTAGTTTAGTAACCACAATATTTCAAGATCTATTTTTCATGAAAGTTGTTTATTGAGTTTGATTAGTGTCACAGACGTCCTTCATCTAAAATGCATATATTCAAATAAGTTATGGACATTTCCATAATAAAATAAAAAAAATTAAATTGAACAAGTATGCCTGGTGTGGAAATGTGGACAAATTATTGTATGGACCATGGTCCACATAATTGTGTGCACCATAAATATCAGGTATATTTTTTTATATATTAAAAGAATATTATTTTTGTACTAAAGGTACATTATATAAAATAATGTATTTTTAGTATATTAAAAATGTATTTTCAAAAATTATACTGCATAAATAATGCACACTTAATATATTAAAAATGTATTTTTTCTTTATAGTCAACAGTCACACAATTATGTGGACCATGGTCCATGTAATAATGATTGAGAAATCTGATCTGAATGGAAATTGGATTTGAACAGCATTATATTGTTAGTGATTGAACAACACTGGTAGGGTTATTCTGAATCGAACTAAATCTTGCATTCCGTAACTTAAATTACGACAACTCAATTTAATTATCAAAAATATATTTGAAAATATATATATATGCATTATTAATGGAGCTGATAACTACTGTTGACGTAACTAAACAACCGACATTACATTTGTTGCACACCGCCTATAATGTGCTGGCAGAATCTCAGGAAACTTCACCCTATCCCATTCTTCCTCAATTATTAACACACGTACGTGTGATCCTAACGTTGACCACTTCATATCAAACTCCAAAGGATCCGATTTTTCCTTAAATTGTATATTGTTTTGAAGTTGTTACTTAGTACATGTCATTGGGTTTTTTTTTTTTATAAATATTTTTAATTGGGTTTGGAATTTAGATCCCCATACAAGCACTCGACCTCCTGGCCTGTCACGCATGCACATATTAATAAATTGTTTTGGCATAGTCCTTGTACTTTCGCTACATGAGTTGTATGTCACTTTGTCAGATTATACTGGCTTCTAACTCATGATTTTGAAAAGTTTTATGATATAATATCATTGCTTTTTAGTAAGTTGGGCATTAAACGTGTAGTTTAATTTGAAAATCAAATTAAATATTTCATATTGGCATTAAAATTGAAATAAATGGTTTTATCATCTTAATCAAATATTTTGGTTTTTTTAAGCTAACCAACCTGAAATCTAGAAAATCATGTTTGGGTGGACGTTAAAAGGAAATTATAGAAATCAATTAAAATTATGTAACTTGATGGATATATTAAGAATGGGTCCAGAATGGAGAGCTGACTTGGACAAGGTCAACCCAAGTTGGACAAGGCCGACCACGAGGTCGGCCATAACTCCGGCTCAGCCACTGTGGTCGCCTACAACATTGGAAATGGAGCCCACGAAGACGCTCAACCGGCGAGGTTGGCCTCGGGAGTCGGCCCCCGAGCGTGGTTGGACGAAGGCATATTCTTGTGGGTCGCACTATTTGCGGGGAGATTGTTAGGTTTATTACTTTAAATAAGCATTCTTTGTCCTCATTTAGCATATAGAACTCGTCTTATCTTGTAACCTCATTACACAAGCTCTTAATACAAGGACATTTATCTCCTTCAAGTTCCATACTTGTCTTTATATTATATTCCCGTAATTAATTAGAATTAGTTAATTTGGGTCACCCGAATTAATTAATTCCATCACTAGTACTTTAATTGAGAGCTCGACATACAAGCTCGAATGTGCTCCTTATTTCTCGAACTTTCCATATCAATGCTAAGGTCTAATTCTCACAACTCTAGCAATTCTTGTGACACCAACATTACCCTAGGCGAAAACAACCTCAACGAGGACGCGAACTGACAAACCCTTCCCTTAGGGTCGGGGAGGGACCTACGAGATCTATTGAACAACAATTGTAATGGGGGGAGACCCAATCGCTCTACCACTGAACACAGGCCTCCAAGACTAGAGGTCGTGATTCAACAACCCACAACCATGTTAACCCAATTCATCGAAGAGAATCAAAGGTGTAGTGCAACCCCATCAAACGACCCTGCCACCGAGTGCCATGTGAGGCTATTGCATGGGCAACCGACCCCGAGCTCATTCTCCCTGGGGCCGAGTATAACGTAGGGAGCACAAACCCAAGCCCAAGCCGATGTAGAGATCAATTCGCCTAGTGCGACCAAGAGTGTCGACCTCAATTCCATGAGAGGCGGGACGGGTCCGAGCTCGCCTTACTTTGGCTCATAGTCGACCTCAATTTGGTCGAATCCCGCTTTTACCGAGCACGCATTGAGGGACTCGTCTTGTCCCGGGTGAACATGCTCATGATTTTCCTACTCCACACCGAAGGAATCATCCTTCTCCCATACTCCGAGAAGTCAAGCTTGCATAGAAGAACCTTCCTCGCCCGAAGAAATGAGGCCATATTCTGTTGAGCCCGTGCCAAAGGCCACGCCTCATTTCAGGGAGACAAGCTCTTGACTTACTGAGTCATGGTGAGGGATTTATTTTGCTCCGAAAAGCCAAGATCATAGCTTGTTGAGCTCATCGATGGACTCACATTCTCCTGAGTGGCCAAGTTCACGCCTAAGGACTCGACCCATTTCAGATGGCCAACCTCGTGAGATCACATTGGAAAGGTGGCTTGCCCAAGTGGTCAAGATCATGATTTGTCATTTCCAATGGGAGCACAATCTATCTCGAATGGGGCCAATCAAGAATGATGTGGAGGTCAATTCGGCTAGTGCGATCCGATATGCCAACATCAATCCCCCAAGAGGAGGAGATCTTTGTCCGTGAGACAGATCGAATCAAGATGAAATGTAAATATTATACTAGTAATGTAATATTAAATCAGAAATTTAATATTTATTACTTATATGAACAAATGATAACTTTACATCAAAATTAAAAGTATTACATTTCATAAAAAAATATTACATTACTTTATAAATGCAACATTATTTATAAAGAAAAATATAATACTTTTGATGAAAAAGTATTATATAATATTTTTTATAAGTAACAAACATTTATATCATGATTGTATATTATATTTGCTAATATAAGTATTTACATTTGCATATTAACCCAATTCATTTTACAGATAAAGAATCAGTGAGACGATATTATTGCAAGTGTGACCTTTAAAAGAAATGTAGTAAGTGTAAATACTGATCAAACATATGATTCTTGAGGGAGTAGCGATATGATGACTGGGTGCGTGGGAAATGGAATGTAAAAGACTAAGTAAAGGGCAGAGTTGATTTTGCATAGCCATACGAATCACGCGTCTGACGCTAAACATACAAGCGCAATTGACCTCTCAATTCCATTTGAATTGGCTTCCTATTCCTATTTATGGGAATGGAATGGGAATGATTCACAAGATTATGTTTCTACTAGTGTAATTTCATTGTTTCACGACAAGCTAGCTGAGATGAGCTGACCAATCAAGTTTCGGAAAAGGCTCAATATTAGCCATTGCTTCCGGCTTGACTTATCAATTAGCATTGACACTGACTCATTAATTATTTAGAATATAATATATAATAATATATATATTATATAATATAGGTTATATATGATATATTTGGGTATGCTAATGGGTTTTTTCAATTCAAGGGAGTAAAACCCATAATAGGTTTAAAAATTTATCAATCAAACAATACCAATCATTTTGATACTCATTTCTTAGAGCTAAACTGTCAACCAAACACATTACTTGATTTATTGATTATAGTACATTTCTAAATTTTAGGTAGACTTAATTATCGAAATGAGTTAATACCCAAAATCGTCCTCGACTATAGTGGTTTTTCTCAATTTCGTCCTAAACAACTTTGGTGACCTAATATCGTCCCAGACTTTTGTGTTTCGCTCAATTTAATCCCAGACTTTTGTGTTTTTCTCAATTTAGTCCCTATTTGTTATTCTGTCCATTTAGGTTAAATAAATAGACAATTCAGTAATTTTAATATTAGCATTCTCTTTACTCATAGACATGTGAACTGCGAAAATCCTTTTTTTACGAATTACTCACAGAATTACTCCTAAAACTGCGAATATAAAATTTGATTTGCAGGTCCGGATAATTCTGGTGTATTCGTACAAGAAAGAGAAATTTCGCACTTCACAAGTTGAAAGTAAAGAGAGAATCAATATGACATTACTGAATTGTCCATTTATTTAACACCAGTTTGACGAAATAACAAATGAAGACTAAATTGAGCGACACACAAAAGTCTGGGACGATATTAGGTCACCAAAAGCGTTTAGGACGAAATTGAGAAAAACCACTATAGTCGAGGACGATTTGGGTATTAACTATTATCGAAATGGTCTCTAACTATAGTGAAATTACCAATTTACTTCTGTTTGTTTGCTGTTAGACATCCATCAACTCAGGACCAAATTGGTAATTTTGTATAATTAATGGACCATTTTAGAATTAACTTTTGAAGAAAAATGGTGCATTTGAATGTGACGACCGAAATGGTTCCTTAACTATAGCAAATTATCAATTTGGTCCAAATTAACGGGTGGCTAACGGCAAAACAAACGGAAGACTAAATTGGTTAAGATTTTTTAAGTCAAAAAACTTAATGTCAAATAAATAGTCGATGACCAAATCGATAATTCATTATAGTCAAAAGATCATTTTGATAATTAACGCTTCTTAGGTATATATTCAAAACTTTCAATTGTAAAAATGACCAATTTAACTATTTAAGTATACATGTAATGTAAATTCCCAAAAAAGAAAAAGTATACAATGTAATTATGGTATCTAATAATAAAATAAATAAATAAAGAATCAGAGTCAAACGTTGAAAAAACAATACAGTAAAACATAATTTAAGTTTTGAAAAACAATATCTGCTTGCTTTTTGTGTGTATTTTTACGATGGAGTCTGAATGGTGAGAATTGAGGTGAAAGAAGTGAGAAGTTGGCATTTTTACACGTAATCGGCTTATGGGTGGTTGGGGTTGGGGTTAAGTACGTGAATGTCATTATTATTAATTATTATTTATTATTATGTGAAAATGTGAATTTCAAACCTGCCACGTCTTCAGCTGAATCTGCCACGTATTTATTACACTATTTCTCTAACTAAAAAAATAAGAAAATAAATACTACTCGAAGACACTTTTTCTGGAATCTACATGATAAAAATGTTGTCGAATAAAAGTGAAAGAGTAGAATTTGAAAGTATATATAGTAAAATCGGAAAAATAAATAGTGAGGAACCTTAAAAGAGTCAAAGACGAAGAAATACGTAGAGTATAGTTTCTGAGCAGTACAAAAATGAATAATACCAACGTGCTAAAAAGGAGTGGAAAATTCTCAAAACATGACCAAAGTTGTTTTTTCATCGGCTGCCGGAAAGAGCAATTCTTGACATCTCTAGAATCCATATGAACTAGCAAGGAAACCGGCTCTGATATTGACCTCTCCATATTCATAAGATTAAATACCACACAACATATCTAATATTCAAGACACTTATGATAATGATGATTTCAAGAATCTGAGAATCAGAAACCAAAAAAAAATGATGTTTGTTTGGCCCAGCTAAAGGCTTCTTGCAAAATAGGCTCTTTAAAATGAAGCTAGCTAGCTACTTCCTATTATCTAACCCTTCAGTGTTTAGGCCCAGCATTTACTTTTTGAAGCTAATATGGGCCAAAACTAATCTAAAGACTCTGCCTAAACAGCCAATAGAATGGAACCATCCAAGAGAGCTAGGAAAATGGATCATCATGAACAATAAGTATATTCAAAAATAGCCACAGAAATGTAGTAAAAACATAGGCCCTCTTTGGTAAAATAGGAGTCGTTATGCTATGCAACTGTATGCACCATGCAGGTGTACACGATTGCAAAAGTGACGTTGTTTTTGACGTCCGATTAAAAAAAAAAAATCAGTTTCGATTGCCGTTAACGGTGTTATATTGTGCATAATTTGAATTCTACATTCATAACTTCATAACTATACATTCAGAATTGCAATAACCTACACTGCCATTGACTTCATACTATACATTCAGAATTGATAATTACACTCCATTAACTTCAACAACCGACACATACGTTCGGCGCGGGTTAACCGACGTGGCGTTGCTCCGTCCCTTACTCTCCCCACACTTTACCACACAAAAAACTGTTAAAAGAACACAACATGAGGATGTTCTAGAC
>VALG01004580.1:17367-57267 GCA_009835305.1 Ipomoea purpurea | reverse complement strand
CGAACCACAGAAGTTAGCTCCGTTTGTACATTGTAAGTTGGTTTAAAGGAATAAAATTCAATGAACAGGGCAATTCGGGGTACCTTTGATGCGGAGCTTAGCTGTGGCAACCGTGTGCATTATGTATGGTGCATACGGTTGCAAAAATGACGCCATTTGACCCAACATAAAAAATAAATAAATAAAATAAAATCAGAATTGCACTATACATTCATAAACTTTATAACTATATATTCAGAATTGCATAATTACTCATCCATAACTTCATAACTATAAATCCAGAATGCATAACTATACTCATTCATAACTTCATAACAATACATTCATACAGAATTGCATAACTACACATCCATAACTCATAATTATAAATAAGTAATTGGCATAAACTTCACATCCATAAATCATAACTCAATTGCATAACTAACACCATCATAACTTCATAATCATATACATTCAGAATTGATAACTAAATCACAAACTTCACAACTATACATTCAGAATAAATTATAAAATTATAAACATATATTTCAACTAACAAAAATCGAAAACATTTTTTTTAAATAAAACGACGCCTTTTGCATGAGCACATTGTTGCACAACATATTTACACAAGAACCGGTGCACCAGAATTTGCCTTTTCAAAGAAACATAAACCATCTACAAACACTCATAACAACAATCATGTATGTCCATCTACAAAACTCTCCCACGTTACAAGAAAAACAAACTGATTTCAATATTTTGTTTTTCTTTTTGAAATTGGTAGTGTTGTACTTCATTACGTAATCTTTCATGTTTGTTTGTACATGTATACTGATTCAATTCAAATTTCTATTTCAAATGCAACACTTGAACACCTTTTAGTGAAATTAATAAATTTGGTCCATTTATTTATGAAGTCGCAATGCTGAGCATTATGTGATAACAGTAGTATACTAGATAGTTTAGTTTACTGGTTTGATATCTTTATATATAATATTTTTTCCCAAAATTTTTTTAGATTTTAATTTTTGAGAATAGTATTATTTTTAATTCCAAAATTCACATTATTATTCCAATTTTATTTAGTTTTTCACGTTGTTAATAATGGTGAATTAAAATGTGTTTTAAATTCAATCAACGAGATAAAATATAAAATATTGTAAATATACTACATCCATCTAATAAATGGAAAAGAATAAATGATGACACAACATTACAATACATTCACTTTTCTCTACGAATAACGAAATATAATTTCTAATCACATCAACCCACACTACTTTTTTTTAATGCTACTGCTCTATTCAATTTAGTATCTTTCATAACTTCTCAACCTATTAAACAAAAACCAAATAACGCCTCCAAGAACCATCCACACTTTATTGCTCTTCCAAAATACAATTTGATGTTGCTTCTTTAGAAAATGACTTTATTCCAAAAAAAAACAAAAACCTTTCTAAAATAATTTTAATATCGTATACCTCCGGTTTAGAATAGTACGACTGCAATAAGTTAGATGATATAACACGGTGATTGATTCAAGCCGACCTGGCGGTATATGCTGGTGCGCACAAAGAATCTGTTACTTTAAAAATACCACACTATCGTTTCGGATTCAAATCTGGAGTTCTTTCAAATATACTACTGAACAGGTACTAATTCGTTCGTCAAATTGCAAATATCCCTATACTAGTTAGGATGAGAGAAAAAACTTACAATTCATTATTTGATGTATCAAGCCATAACCAAACACCTCCCATAATAACACGCAAAAGCATGTATATTTTTTACTGCATGGATGTAATTTGTATTAGTTATTTGAGGTCGGCTCAAAAAAATTTAAATCTAAGAATACCTAGAAGAAATACCGTTGTTAGTCAATCTACCAAGAATCAACGGGATATTCCTTCCCTATTGGCCGCCGGCGTGCCGAAACGACCGTGGCTTGACGGAAGGAGCATCGAGACGAAGATTCGATCGAAGAAGATCGAACATTATCCGTTGTCCACAAACTCACGGCGGGGCTCTAACCAAAAAACTCTCCGGACGTTGACGACCGCGCGAACCCGAAATTAGAATAAGCGTCGGAGAGCGAGCGGCCGGAGACGAAACCCTAGCGAAGAATAAGTGAGTCAACAACTTACATTTTCCGAAATGAGCTTGGCTTGCTTGCCTCTGATATCTGAGGCGGCTTGTCTAGGTTCGGCTGCCGCCTCGGCGGTGTCGAAAGTTGCCTAGCCACACTTCGGCGATGTTGGATCTCGGATTCGGCCGCCCATTCTCCCCAGGCCGCCGTCTCATCCTCTGTTCGTCTCCTGCTCGACTGCCGTTATGTTATCTCGGTCTATAAAACGCGCATTTTCCGGTGCCCACTTCTTGTTCTGCTATTCTAACCACTCTTAGCTGCATAAAACAAAATATATAATTACTTACAAACAATAAATATATAGTTTTCCTAATAATTCTTAATCCGCAAAAAAAAAATTACTTAATATTTTTTTCTATAGAGTTAATACCATTTGGTCCTCCGACTATTAGCTTAATTACACTGATATTAGTCCCAAAGATTAAAAGTACCCAATTTGTCTCTAACTTTTAAATGTTACCCAATGTGGTCCTCTTGAATTGTCATTCCAATCGTTATTTTGATGGCATAAAATGTCAATTAGTTGATTAAAGCAATTCTCTCTTTAAATGAAGTGACACCAGCTACCCAACATATGTAAGGCCATCTCATGAGCAAGTAGAGACCAGCCACCATGCTCAGACTCCAATAGTATGCCTCTTGATGTCCATGCAGTCGCTAGATCGCTGGAGGGCCATTCCAACGACTTAACCAAAGTATAAAAAGTTGGACCAAGTAATTGACTTCATTTGCCTCAAAAAATACGTGGATAGACGAAATTGTAAACGGGACAATGTTGGTGTAATTTAAAAATTAGAGAACTAAATTTGAGTACTTTAATACTGTGGGATCTAAATAGTATTATTTAATAGTCGGAGACCAAAATGGTATAATCTTTTGTATATACCTAGTTTCTATTCACCAAACTTATTTCTTTAACTCGGAAGGGTGCACATCACATGTATTACTTTTGATAATGTTTTATAATACTCCGTAGCGTTTTTATTTAATGATAACTTTTGGACTTTATTAAAAGAAAAATTACTCAACACTGCTTTCCTCATCACTTGCTTATTGCTGCCTCTCAATAGTTTAGAGCTAATTGTACAAGTAGTGCACACCATGAATCGAGGTCGCAACCAATGATAGGTTGGAGCAACCTCTCAATATATTAAGAGACTTTTGGCAGTGAAAAAAAGTCTAACCATCTGTTATCAGTTAATCACATAATTAACCCTCAACAACCTATGGGGCTGGAATCATGTGGCGTCTAGTTAAGCAATTCTACCTTTTTGACAAGAAATACATATGATTATATTTTGGATGCATCATAAATATATTATATGCACAGCTTTTTCTTTTTTTGAAAAGAATTTATATTTTTAATATCTTAAATAACTATAGTTATTATAGCATATTCACTCCACTAGATGTAAAATTTCTAATATTAAAAAAAAAAAAAAAAGCTTCATTTATCCCTATGAATTTTTCCTTCTATATAACTATATTTCCCATCCTAACCTGGCTTCATTCATGTCCACTATATGTACGCACAAGCATCACCACATGTTACAATTTACACATAAATGTGTTACATTTGCAAACGAGTTGCTGAGCAAATGCCCCACACTTTAATACATTTCTGAACGGTATATGATGTATTGTGCAATTATCATAGTGTGCATAAGACGCACAAGAAATAAGCAATAGTTGCACCAGACCTTGTTATATATAATATATAACAGTATATAATAGATATAGTATAGTACTTTATATATATATATAGCGTATAGTATATATGGAAGTGATCAAAGTGAGAAAGTGCGATTTGTGCGGTGATGAAATTTAGCTATATACTGGCCGCTTTATTACAAAAACGACGCAATTTAAACACAAACAAATACATTCAGAACACAAATTCACGCACCTTAAGCATAAAACTCAAGCATCTTAAACACAAACATTCACGGCTCCCACCTTAACAAACACGTACGAACCTTAGTTTAACAATAACTCACGTTAATTACATACTCACGCACAGTAAGTACAAAACACGCCTTAAACACAAGACTCACGCCAACCTTAAACAAAACTCCACTTTAAGAACAAAACTCACGCACATAAGCACAAAACTCATTCATTTAAAGTTTCAACAACCAACTCACATCAAAGTATACACTCACGACATTAATAAGAACAATCACGCACCTTAGCATTAAGACTAGCACAACTCAACACATTAAGCCTACACACCACGCTAGGGTTGTTAAGAGCGAACATAAGAACGAACAGATGTTGTGCGTGTTCTTTTGTTAAGATTTTGGATGTTATGTTCGTTTGTTGAGTTTGAAAATCTTGTTTGTGTTCGTTGTTTAAGCGTCGTAGTTTGTTAACCTCGCGAACAGTTCAAAACGTGTTCATTAACATTAACGAACAGTTCAAGAACCAGTTCGTACGTCTGAATGCTTAATAACAAAACTTGAACATGTTCATGATCACAATATCGTCTTGAACAAGAAATAATAATATTTCATGAGAAATAACTAAAAAAGTAACAACCACCAAGGAGAATCCAAAAAATTTAATACTAACACAAACGAGTTGTTCACGAAACATTATAAATGAAACACTAAACGAGCCTGTCGCTAACATTAGTAATACGAACACAAACGATCTTGTCACGACTCTTAGCAAAACGAAGTCTTCAACTGTTAGACTTTTTTCGTTATAAAACGAGCTCTAAAATTTTGTTTGTTAATTTCGTTTACCTTAATAAACGAACATAACAAACTTACCGAACACGAACACAAGTAGTTTACAAAAGCTCTGTCTCCTAACCCATAACTCACGCACATTAATCACAACTACCATATTAATACAAAAAGTCACGCACATTATCACTTCACAACCACACAGTAATCCATTCACAGCACTAAACTTACACACACACACACACACACACACACACACACACAACACACATATATAATATAGTACGATACTTAGTATATATATAATATAATAATATTAATATATATATAAATATATATATAGGTTGCATCCATGCATGAACTACCTCAAAATAACAAACACACGCATACTTAATAAAAACTACATAAATAATCATAAAATTCTAAATCCAACTTAAAAAACAACGACCGATGAACCACAGGTTTGTATCTGATAGAATCTCGCGTGAGTATATATAATATATAAATATATATATATAATTATATATAATAACTATATATAATATTATCAGTAGATATTCATATATAGTATATATATATATAACTTTTAAGTAATGATAATTGCTCAAATATTATAATAACAAAAACATCACCGTACAAAATAAATTTCATTAATAATAATAATAAGCAGAAGAACCTGATATTTCCTATGTGTGAGCTCCAAGAAAGAAACTCATGGTGGTAATAGCTGCAAACTGAAGTGACGACGAATGATAATCCTCACTACTGCGCCGATGCTAAGCGCACCTGCACGGAATCTAATAAGGAACTTGTAACCTAATAGTTCACAGTGCCCCGGCGCCGTCTTTCGCGTCACCCGCCACGAGGAATCCAGAGCAGACCCATTCACACTATCTCCGCTCTGTTAACCCGCGGCAATAAGGGAAACCATCTCCGAATATCATCCGGCACCTTTCATAAATCTCGCCCCCCATTTGCTGCTCTTCTGTCTCATTGATCGCATATATTTTTTTTTACATATTATATCTCCCTTATCGCCGATAGTCCACGTACGATGTATTTATTTCTCCTCGATGGATCTCAGTTCGAGTAATACTATACATATATTGGAGCAGTAAAAGCATGAGTGCATCTGAGGATTTTATATATCTGAAAAGAAAGGCAGAATCTAGCTTATTATAGAGATTAGAAGTATAATTATTGTTGAAAACGCAGAAGAAACGTTTAAGAAGTCAGACAGATATAATAGAATGTTCCTATTACCTGATCGGGAAGATACAAGTCATATGAATGAATATTTAAAGAAGCAGAAAATTATAAGGCATTAAGAGGGTCGGAAGATTTGAACACATTACATAACATTCAAATTTTAATAAAATTTATGTAATCTTATTATAATAAACCAATATGATCTTGTAAATATAAATATTATATTAATGGTTAAAACTTAATATTTTTTATTATAATAACGATTCTAGCAATTCCATATGATCCTTGTGAAAATTAAATATTGATATTAATGATTAAAATTTAGTATTAATATTAAGAATTAGAAATTAAGCAAACACTTTTATATGGTGAAAAATATATGATGACTAGTAAATAGGAATAAGTTAAGAAATTTAGTTCAATATAACAAAATCAAAATTTTTATGCCAATACAACCAAAATTTGATACATTACCCATCATTTTTTTGAATATATTCCCTTTACATTGTGTATTTTTCATAACTTTCCAAGACATACGAAGCCCAAGGAGTCAATTCTCCTACATTGAGGCTCAAACCCATGACCTCCCACTTGGAGAAATACATGCCGCTTGACCACAAGTTCTTTGCAACAAAAACAATAATTATACATTAAAAATGATATAATATTATATTAATTAATTAAATTTAGTGAATAAAATTTAATTAATTATTTTTTGTTTATAAAAAAAAATCTAATAGACTAATTCAAATGCTTATATACGCACTATCTTACCAATCTTATACCCTACACCACGGCCGCACATAGCACTGTGGTGCTCGCTCCCCAAACGACTCTTTTATTGTCTTTTAGGACCTGCTAGGAAATTACTGGAATTTAGTATTATTTGTTCACACCAATTGTTTATTTTTTATACAATTATGTATATTTGCATACAATTATGTGTATCTTGTTCTATACAATTTGTTATTTGTTCATACAGTTATTACTTTTATACATTATGTACATTCTTTTTATATATCAATTATGTACACCGTCAAAAATTTGTGTGTATATTGTTAAAGTTGAGTGTATTATGTTAAAAAGTTTATTTATTATCGTATATTTTAGATTAGTGTATTATCTTTTAAAAAGAAGTGTATTTTATATTTTGTTATATAATTATGTACTTCATGTATACAATATTTTTCTATGATCACATTATGTCATTTTGAACAAGAGTTTTTTTTAGAGAAAAAATAATCATTCACTGCACGAGAAATTCAAAAATAAAAAAAATTTTACAACAAACGTATTTTGATTTAACGCTATTATAACGCGGTTCCGTGGTAGGATATAATTGCACTATTACAAAAGTTAAACTCTAATTCTCAAAACTTATTAGCACCGATCATCACAATTCATAATACAAAATTTATCCCTTCACCATGTACTATCTGTAAGGTAAATCAGCTGACATAAAGTAATTTTTAACTATATTATTTAAGTGATATATTATTTGAATATTATTAAATAGATGAACTTTCAGTACACATAGTAATATATGTCAGTATATTAAAAAATACATTTATTCATGATTCCGTTATAATTATATAATATATTAGTTGTCGCTATCCATAGGCTTTGTTTGATAACATGTTCTTTGTTGATTAGTTATTACTGATGATTTAATTAAATGGTATAAATAGTTAATAACATTAGCTATTGTATAAAAAGTGTTTTAAATTAATATTAGCTGTTTGTATAATTTATTTCTCAAAAAAATTAATTGAAAAATTCTTTACTAAATTAATTAACTAAAATTTATATTAATTTTTAACAAAATCAAATACTAATAATAATTAAATACATTAAAACTTAACTTAATAACTAACTATTGTACGAAACATGTTATATATTCCAAAGGGACGGTGTTCATATTTTATTTAGGGTAATTTTTACCCAATTAATACTTATGAGAGGCCATTACGATTTTCACTTGAACTTAGAAAAATCATTGAATTATTTTGACTTTAAATGCATAATATAATTTACATAAATTGCAGATGTGTCAAATATATAATTCTTTTTTTCTTAGTAAACTCAAAGCCTAGCATCATGGATATCTTTTAAAACAAAATGGGAGATTTATTTTGTGTGGTTGATATGATCAATTAATGTGTATGGTATTTATTTGTAAGTAATGGTAAAATGATATTGCGTCATTTATATGGTTGTGTTAATCCTAACCTCATATTTAAGTGACAAGGATACCTGAACCACCACATCAATCATTTGCTTATATTTCTGCATATACTATATATATATAATTTTTATGCGCATTTGCTGAATGATTTAATGTCCAATATTGTGTATTTTAATAAGTAATTCCAATTATATCATTGTAAATATATAAGAGCTTTCTTAATATAGTTGGTATTAAAATTAATGTTTAATTTGTATTTTTCTAAAAATAATTATTTAAATATTTATTACAGTTAATTAATATGGTATTAGGAAGTAGATACTGCTTTTGGTTGGAATTACTTTAAGTTCTGTTAATTCATTTTTGGATAGGTTTGTCATTGTCTTCGTCTTCATATTACTTGTCCATTTATTTTGTTGGTAATATCTCATGTGCAATTGAGTTACATACCGAGGCTGGTTTGCAAAAAGAACAAATTTGGTCTAATTAATTTTGTTACATTAAAGAAATAAATGCATGAAATCCCTAAGTACATTTTTCTGAGTGAGTAACAAACATTTTATTCCTGATTAGTATTACATTTAATCATATAAGTATAACATTTGAATGTTAAATCAACTTGACTCATCTCACGAATAAAGATTTGTGAGACGATCTTAAACATGTGTGATCCTATTTCGAAAATATAAATTTTACATGTCCTTTTTATACCTGGACGGTTACATTCATTAGTAGCAGTTTTGACCTTCCACTAGCAGTCGACAGTATGGGTAGCGGAGCGGCAGTTAGGTTGAACATAGCGTTGACTTCAGTCAATACAGTCGACACCGAACACGGTTTTATCACTGTTTTTCTAGATGTTTCCATAGTTACCACTTACCATAGGTGGTAATTTTAAATTTAGTTTAAAATTTATCATTTTTTTTATTTAACATTTCAGATTATTATTTTTTAGACACTTTTAATCATTCTTATTAGTAAAGTTCTAAACCAATTAAATCGAAAAAAATAATATATAAAAAATATAAAGAGACAAAAATGCCCTTACTAACAATTTAAAAAAAAAATCATGAGAAAGACTAAAGGTGTCCAAAAAATAATAGTCTGAAATGTTAAATGAAATTTGGAATTGACACCAAAGAGAAGGGACATCTGATTATAGTACAATTTTTTTTATTGTAGCCACTATTAAAAAATATGTTATGAGTAAATTTGTTATGTAACTCTACCAATCAAAGGATCAGAATGAGTTAAATCAGTCTATTTTATCCATAATTAATCGACTCAAACTGAGAATATAATCCTAATATTCTTGTGTAATAGTCATCAAACTGCATAGAATATATAAATTGCACTAGAAAAAAATCAATGTAACAGACTGATCCAGAGTGGAGAGTCGACAACCAAAGCCAACGAATACCCTTTAAAGCTACACAGGTATGAGGTAACCGTCCAAAGAATTTAGAATGAATATGAAAGGTATTTACATTATTGTTAATGAAATTGGAATTATATGATCGAAAGTCCTGAAATGTACGTTTGTTTTACCCAGTCTTCCCTCTATAAGCTGCTAGATATGTAAGTGTGGTGGAGTCAAAGTAAACGTTAAGGGCCATGAAGAAAGGGACAGTAGAAAGATGGGAGGTTTGGAACAAGACAAGATTGAACACAAACTCTTTGGTTACCATGTCACGGGACTACTCACAAATCACTACCAACCAATTTTGAAACATCTTAGATCATACCAAACTGTATCTCCATTCTTTTCCGTGATTCACTCCTCTTTAATTTTCAATTTAACATCTTAAAATAACATAAATAATAAATTAAAAGATTAAATATTTTCCCGTGAGCTTGCAGACGAGGTGTAACTGCAACCTCTATACACACAATATATACGTAAAATATCTCACAACTAGTGTTTTTAACTGTCAACATAACATCATAATATACCCACCAGTGAAGACGGTCCTACCAAGCAGAAATCACAAGGTCTCTTGGTTTCTCTTTAACTTCCGCAAGCCATGCACTCTTCTCGGTTTGTTAAAGAGCACACCATTTGTGCCATTTTGGTTTCATCATCAACAGCTGTTTTCGATTTTTCCTGCAATAAAAAGTAATAGACTTGTTTGAGACTAGGAGATTAAATAGAAGATGGCAATATAAGAGGAAATATAGCGGCAAGGGGAGCTACATTGAGAATGGAAGTATCAACAGTGAACTGGTGATAGCATCAGCCGCTGCACGTGATCTGAGATAGTACATTCCAGTTTTCAGACCCTGCATGTCCGTTTAAATAAAGATAGACGATCAGAACACCGAGGGAGACAAATCAGAGTCGGAGATATGAAGTGATTTGAACTCAGATAACATACCCTGGACCAAGCATAAAAATGCATGGAAGTAAGTTTTCCAAAAATTGGGTTGGTCCATATGGATGTTAAGGCTTTGGCTCTGGTCTATGTAGCATCCACGATCAGCAGCCATATCAACCAAAGTCCTTTGCTTGATCTCCCACACAGTCCTAACATGAGTACATTATTATAGCCATGAATGGAGAATAATATGAAAGATAAAATGGATGAGAAAATTACTTGTAGATTAGTTTAAGGTTGTCAGGAGATTCAGGGATTTTCTGCACAGATCCATCTCCATATATAATCTGGTTCTTAATGCAGTGACCAAAGACCCATCTCAGTTAAGTCATGAAGAAGATGTTTGTTTACCACAAACAATTCGCCACTGTCAAAATACAACAGTAGTTAGAATTGGATAGGTAGCAAACTAAAATGTAAACTAACAGAATCTGGTGGGCAAAGAAACCTTTAGAACTCTGCGGCTGTAAATGTTGGAAGTGTATGGCTCAAAGCATTCATTATTTCCAAGAATTTGGCTGTGTTGAAGCAGTGGGCATTGGTGCTACAAGAAGGGAATTCCTTACTCCATTCTTTTTCTATCATGTGCTCGAAGAGCAACCCAATCCCATTGATTTGAGGGGGTGACTCCCCACATATTCTGGCTGGAGGGTACCCTGAACAATAAAATCAATCATTTTAATCAGAAACCTATCTACAGGGGTGTAACCATTGCAAAATCATATATAAACTCTGGCAAATTTCTCTAACTGATTAAAGAAAAAATTGCAGAAAACACTAACATTATACCTTGCTAATTGGACTACCTCATCAGGTTTCATAAAGGGCCTTCCTTTGCAGCCAAACCAGAAGAAGCTTTCAGAGCATGGTAGTATATTGTTTCAAATATTTCTTTGTTAGATCCTGGGCCTGCACATAGATGATGTATCAAACAAAAGAAATAATGAATCAAGAAGAAGGAATTACGTTGCATCAAGGTAGTTCACCTCTGGTGAATCGAAAGCCATGCCAAGTAAAATGAATGTGTCAGCAAGACCTTGGGACACCATCCCAATGGGCCTGTGACGCAAATTAGAGTTCTTTGCAGTTTCAACAGGATAAAGTTGACATCAATCAATTTTGTTCAGGTTAGCTGTAACTATTGCAGTAACCTGTATTAATAAGAAGGAACACATTACCACCAAATTTATAAATTATAACATTAAGAAAAGATATGAAGCAATTACTTATGGAACAAGTCAAACCTCTGCCGTTTGTCAAATCAAAAGTATCGATTTATAGAGCCTCTGCTTCCAACAAGCTAGAGGTTGTGATTCAATTGAACCCCTGCAAGATAAGAACAGGAAGTGATTCAGAGAACATGTCTTTTATTTATTAAACAGTAACACATAAATATGTATCCTATGGACTCAAGTAAATTACCTTTTCCCTGACAAATCGTGGCAAAGCAATTGAAGCCAGATTGCAGACAGCAGTTTCCGTTGGGCTTGTATACTCAATAATCTCAGTACACAAGTTAGAAGACTTAATAGTACCAAGATTCTGCTGTTGCTTTTTTTTGTTGCAAGAGTCCTATTACAGTGAACAAGGTTAAAAAAACTAAAATGCAATATGAAGAATCAGATCAAGTCTTTAGCATATAAAGAGTATAGAACTAACCTTATATATAGCATGTAGGAGTACCAGTTTCTATCTGAGACTTCAAGATTTCAAACCAGAGATTTGTGCTGTACAACTTTCTTTGCCTTCCCCTGAGTCCATAAAAAGCCTCAGAACCAAGTATCAAGAACAGGTTCAGTGTGTTTGAATAATGTGACAATTACCTTTCTTTCATATTCTGTATAAAGTTTCTCAAATTCTTCACCCCAGCAATCTGCCAATCCTGGTGCCTCATTTGGACAAATAAAGACCACTGGCCATTACTCTGCACTCTTTCCATAAAGAGATCAGGAACCCAGAGAGCATAAAAGAGATCTCGTGCACGATGTTCTTCCTGAAAAAAGGAGCACCATTATCTCCAAGTACTTCATAGTTCAATGTAGGTAAAATTAGAGTACTATTAGCCAGTCATACCTTTCCATGATTTTTTCTTAAATCAAGAAACTCAAGATATCAGCATGCCATGGCTCAAGATACACAGCGAAAGCACCTACATGCAGCACAAACATAAAACAAAAATTTAGCAGGATGCATGACACTAATTGACAACATTCTACAGTAGAATCCAATTGCATACCTTTTCTTTTGCACCTCCCTGGTCAACATATCTTGCAGTGTCATTGACACACGTAGCATTGGGACAATTCCCATTGGATGTTCATTTGTCCCACGAATGTAACTCCCAGTAACAGGATTTTATGCACAGAGAACACCAATTCCACCCGCTGACTTGCTAATTACAGCACACTCCTTTAGGTAGCATATATACCCTCAGTGCTATCATCTTTCATGCAGATAAGGAAGCAGCTACTTAACTGCAAACATAAACAAGATACTCATGTAAGGATCAAGAATATCTGCATTAGTATAACTAAAAGGGCAAAAAAACATCAGAGCTCCATTTGTTTAAAATGAAAGTTGATTTATTATAGCAGACTAATACAGATTTAAGCAAACAAGGAACATTCTAATAAAGAAAGTTGACTAACCTGGGCCTTGGAGTTTCCAGCATTAAAAAGTGGTTGGAGAAGCATGAGTGAACCATCCTTGAGACATCAAGTGGTATGTCCTGATGGCAGATTCAATATCATTCTTGTGGATCCCAACAGAAACTCTCATCACATGTGTTGTGGGCCTTTCCACAACCTTTCCCCTGAACCTTCAAGAGGTAAGACCTTTCAAGGGTTTTGAAACCAAAATAATCATAACAAAGTCTCGGTCATATATGATTTCACTATCCAGACGAGCAGCATTCTGCAAGACAAAAGAAAGGAATGGTCAAAGAATCACTAGGACCAAAGGCAAAGCAGGCAATACCTTAAAAATTAAAATAAAAAAAATAAAACCCAACACAATGAGTAGCCACCCAATGACTGCAAATAGTACATGCAATGGTGCATTAAATTCTCAACCTATTTGCTAGAGCTTTATAGATGACCAATCAATAGTTCGATAAAAAGACAAGCAAGTTGGAACAATAAGGGCTCCCAAGAAAGTTCTATATTACAATTCAAGGCAGCAAACTTGGCAGGGAAGGTTTACAGAAGATACTTCTTTCTTGGTTAAATAGGCAACACCGCAACAGAGCAGTGGGTTTAAGCATTTCTGGGGAAATGAAACCTTATGTGATGGAGAAAAAGATAGAACTGGTTTGCAGACATCAAGCTATTAATCATTTTAGAGTCATCACAAGCACACACCTAAGTGCATTTTAACAGGCAAAATGTTAAGCAACAATACCTTCATGATTATCTCATAAACATCATCAGCAATGAGAGGCGCTTTAAGTCCAGATCTCTCACTGATATGGTAATACATGTCTTTAACCCTGCAGCCATCATAAAGATAAACCAGTCTTTTTTTTGTCATTTAGACTTTAAACTAACATTGAAAACGGGAAAACAATCATCAACCAAAAAGAACTTACGTCTCAGAAAATGATTTCTTAGTATTACTGTGGAGATTAGAAACAGCAATCCTTGCTGCCAACTGTAATAATAAAACAATTAGATAACAAACAAGTTCAAGCACTTAAATTTCCGCCCTAGAGTGTGAAGCCTGTAGCTCATATGAAACTTAGGCCAAAACTTGGTATGCAATTAACAATTATCAGGCTACAAAAGCAAGTGCAAGATAAATTTCATAAACCATTACTTTTTCCTCATTACAAAACCAACCCTGCGCATAGATTATGACAATAACACAAAGACAGCTCAAATTATAGCAGAGGGAAGGGGAATTGAAAAGAAGAAAAAAAAATGATATCAGACCATATATCACCTGGATAAAGAATTGTGTGAATCCACTACTAACTAGCAAAACACAGTACGTAATATTTTAACCCTCTCAGCAAATAAAATGCAAAACTCTATCAAATTGACCAATATAGACCCCAATCAACAGATCAACAACAAAAATTAAACTTTTCAATACAATAAACAGGCATGAATCCAGGACTGAAGATACAGGTATGAACAATGAAAATGGACAGCAAAAGCATGTGAAACACAAGAGTTTGAGAGATAACTAAACCACCCTACAATACAAAATGTTACTTAACACATAGAGAAGTATGGAATCGTAAAAGAGGATATGAAATTGAAACATACAGATGCGTAGTCAGGGTGGTTAGTGGTCATGGCGGCTGCCGTCTCTGCGGCCAATTCGTCAAGCTGGCTAGTGGTGACACCCTTGTAGACGCCCGCACAGACCTTCTGGGCAACAAGCACCGGGTCACAGTGGTCGGGACTGAGTCGATAGCTCAACTTCTTAAGCCTAGCGGTGATCTTGTCAAAGTGCACAGCCTCCTGACGCCCATCTCTCTTGATCACATACATCTCTCCGGTCAGGACTTTTGTCAAACAGCTCTGATTCAGACTAGAACCGGGAGCAATGATCGTTCTTTACTTCTTTCTTGGTGATTATCGTGAACTGAGCGGGATATGTGGTGGTGTATATATGTATAAAGTTGAGCTTTAGGGTTTTGATTTTTTGAAGTTTCCCTCCTCGGAAGGAGAGTAGGTCTGAATTTCCCCGCCAAAGAATGGAATGGCGGCAAAATTGAAGAGTGCGGAAGAGGCTATTGAAGTGGGGACCCACGAATTGCACCAATTGCGCTGATTATATTAATGATTTTAGCCCTTTAGGTATGTTTGTTTCGGTATTTAAAGCAATCGGGACCGTGGTCTATACAAATGTGTGGACAACAGTATTTTAATTCATAAAATATACAAAGTATTATTTTATCACAAAAATTTCATTATTTTTTTTATGTAAAGTATATTATATATTATTCTAATTCATAAAGTACATTCTAACTCATAATATAATATAAGTGTTTGATTAATCAGCATTTTGTAACTCTAAAATGCTAAAATTCTAAAAACTATTCAAAACAACTTTGATCCTATTCAAATTGGTCCTTGCTCAGTTAAACCAAATTTAATGCTAAAATTTAAAAAGCTACTCAGAATATCTGTTATTTGGTCATTGCTCAGTGATGAATTTGATCCTATAATATGAGATCCAGAACCAGATTCCAATAACAAAGAACACAATCTTCTTCACTCACAGTCAATGGAACAAAATTTACACTCCTTTGAAGAGGAGAGGAGATTATACCAAAATGCAAAATAAAAAAAAAAAAAAAAAATCAATAAACATACAACTTAACAAATGAAACAATTGCTAAACAAATACTGTATGGATATTTCATATCTACACAGCTCCATCATCCCCCCTACTCTTTATTCCCTTCTATCTTCTCTTGTGACAAATAATAATCTCAGAATACACTATAATATATTTCTGGCTGAGATGCCATGTCCAACGACGACGACTAAAGGGCTCGTGGCTATTCAGACCTGCAGATTTCTATCTGTCGTCGCAGTTCAGATTGCAGATTTCTAATACGGGCCCGTCTCTCGAGACGAAGGGGTTGACTCTTACCCACAGCAAGGTCAGAATCGAAGCCAGGAGGATCGACCACACCACGACTATGGTTGGGGTGCGGTCTTGCTTTCCCATCAGACCTTTCAGGAACGGGTAGAGGTGAACGATGACCCAGAAAGCAAAGAACAGCTTACCGAACAAGGGGCCCCAAGAATCGTACCCGTTGTTGATTGCATCCGAGACACCAACCACGACCCCGATTATGTTTATTATGAGTAAAGTCATCGGGGGTATTAACAACGATGTCCACTTGAAGATATAGAGCTCGGAGAATGCCCCATCGTCGCCTCCTTTCGACGTGACAGTGAAATTCGTGTCAACTCCGGCAAGTACCTTGAGCAAACCTTGGAAGAGAGCAAAAAGGTGCGAGGAAGCACCGCCAATTACCCAGAACTGCTCGTTTCTCCACCAGTCGTCTATTCCAACGCCGCCCCATTGCATCTCAAGGATACCGGTGGCAGCAATAGAGATGAACATCGCCATGAACACAATGCTCGCGTAATTACTGATCTGGTAAACGAAGACTAATTAGCCAAACCTCATACACGAGTTCCTTTAGGATAACAAAGTAGGCAATAAGTGAATGACATGAATAACTCTTAAGAGAATAAGAGAGAACATATGGGTTTATAAGGCTATGAGCAATGTTGAAAAAATCGCTAGGCTCCCTCTAGGCGCTTGGGGATCGCCTAGGGCGCCTAGGAGGCGACCGCCTAGAGCGCCTAGGCGCGATTTTTGCAACACTGGCCATGAGTTAGACTAGTTAATTGGTCGGATTCAATCTTTTAGTGTGGTTTGACCCATGTGCACTATAGGTCTATAGCGCAATTGAGTGACCCTAGCCCAATCTTAGTTTATAACACCCCAAAGTCCCTAAGTTCATGGATGGAACAAGATGTACAAATATAAAAGAGTCATGAAGTTACCTCGGGAACGATAAATTTCCCGGTGAGGAGGCAGATGGCCGGTAAGGAACAGTACACGATCAAGGGAATGGAGGTCAAAGGATATACAACAGAATTTATGTACGAAAACCTTTCCAGAAACTTCAAGCCGCCTCCATAGCCATACCATATCGGGCAATGCTTGCTGAGTAAAATCTCGACGGATCCAAGAGCCCATCTGAGAACCTGGTGGAGACGGTCCGAGAGATTGATAGGAGCGGAACCCTTGAATGCAGGTCGTTTAGGCATGCAATACACGGACCGCCAACCATGGCAATGCATCTTGAATCCCGTCAAGATATCTTCCGTAACGGACCCATAAATCCACCCAACCTGTTTAAACATTCAAGTACTTGTCAGCAAAGACGTTATACGAAAACATTAACCGGCAAGAGACGTATTTCTCGTTCCTTACCTCCTTTCCCCATTCCGATTTATCTTCATAACCGCAGCTGATAACATGAATGGCTTCTTTTAGGAGCGTCGTGGCACTAGCCGCGTTGGGAACACCTCCATTTTCTAAAAGCGTCGAGGCTATAAAAGTCGGAGATTGGCCGAATTTTTTCTTGAGCTTAGTTTGGGAAGCCTGAGATGGATCAACACTCGTTTCTGCATTCAAGTTATCCCAAATTATCATATGAACGGGCAGTGCGTTAACGATAAATACATTTACATAAACCTTAGCTTACCTTCAATTCCTTCTTCAATCGTCTCAAGTGCATGTATTTGTTTCGACGTATCCCTCTGCTTCGTTTTCTTCTTTGTATTTCTCTTTGTTTTTCCTTTACCGTTCTTTTTACGCCCAAAACAGCAACATAATTTCGAGCAACAATTGCAAGTTTTACTGGGCCGCTTCTTCTTCGAAGGAGCATCATATCCATAAAGGGCTTGCCTTCTGAATACACATCCAGTTCCAACGTAAATTGGTCCTTGTATACCGTCTAAGCCTTTCATGTTAATCTGTTTTTTAAATACAAGATGCGGTTACGGTCAAGACGGTGAGAAAAGAATACTGTAATTTAACCAAAAAGGAGAGATACATACATCGAAAAATACAACATTTCGGTTCGAGTATCTATCGTGACGATCAATCCCGTCAAACCTTTGCGGAAACTGCACATAGCAGATTTTCTTCCCGGAAGTGGGATCCATCATAAAACACATGGCCTCTCTCAACGCCTTGCTATTATTGATATAATGGTCGCAGTCAACATTCAGAAGGAAAGGAGCGTTCGAGATAACGGCCGAAACCCGCACCTAATATCGGGAAAATTTTCATTGCATTAATCAATTAATATTCATCACTTATTACCAAACGCTAGCGTGTACAAGCCATTGTTAAGTGTAATAATGAGCTCACCAACGCATTCATCGCTCCCGCTTTTTTGTGATGATCGAATCCAGGTCTCTTTTCACGAGAAACGTAAACCAACTGAGGCAACTCATTTCCTTCGATATCTCGAACGCCATCTTGACCAAGGAATACCTACATACACGACGAATCTTAGCCGAGATACTAAGAACAAGAGATCGTAAAGGTTATTAATATTTAGATTCTTACTAACCTGGATCATACCGGGATGATCTCTGACATTGTTTCCCGGCCAAGGAGTACCATCCTGCATTGTCCAGCCTTCCTCGGGAACTTTTTGAGCCATTGCAACCAAACCATTTATCCGAACTTTAAATTCTTCGTATTCTCTCTATATGAATAACGAAATCAAGGAAATTAAGCACAACCAAATAGGAACCGTAGAAAAGGAAAAAACTTTAAGCATAGATAGAATAAATAAAAGAAGTGGAAGTACCTTCATTGCACGCCGTTCCCTGACGAATGCTGGGTTAACTTTGTCTTTCAGATAGTCAATTTTCTGGGAAAAATACCATTCTGGAGCCCGGGGTTCGATATTAAACTTTTTGGAGAAGGGAACCCATTTCCTAGCAAATTCAGAGGTCTCGGAAAGGGCTTCAAACGTAAGCATTGCAGCACCATCATCCGAGACATAGCACGATACTTTTTCGACGGATAATCCACAGCAAGAATGGATAAAACTGTATTTGCAGTGATTAACGGAGGCTCTTTCATGGGATCGACTGTGCTGACGAAAACGTCAATAGGCGCCAGTTCAGACGCCCTTCCTTCTCTCTCGTACCTAAAAAGGTAGCAAGTAGGAGGAAAATCACATTAGATATCGCAAAAAGACATATATTCGATGCGTAAATAACATCTAATTATCGAGACCATTTACCTAAGCGATAACCGATCAAGGTATGTTTCTCGTACTATTGGGTACCACTTTGGGAACTGATCGAGAATCCATGATGCCGCAAACCATATCTCGCAAATCACTGAAGTCAGCCACAAACCATACGCATTTGCAACTGGATGAAGAATCCGATAATGGAAAAACAAGCCGAGAATGACGAGGCGGAGAACAATTAGAATCCTGTATGGACTTATTTGCTTGAAGCAATCGGCAATTTTCTCGACAGGGGCTGCCTCCCTTCATCCATCCTGAGAATACATTTCCAAAACGCTGGTTAACAAATTCATCCATTACGATTTGATTCAATAGACAACTCGGGCTTATAGTATAAACTTGACCCGTTTCCGTACATTGGCAAATCAGTATCGTCAAATTCATTTCCATCAATGCTTCCGCCCTGATGCTTTACCACCTCAAGCTTGTCGCCCTGCTTTTTCTTCCAGTCCTCCATGCGGTCCTTCCATGCCACACTTCCATAGCCGTATAATGCGATGTCCTTCTCTGGAACCATTGGCCTACATTGCGCTGATAGACAAAGAATTTAGCGGTTCTCTCTTTAAAAAAAATGACATTCTAGAGAAACGAAATTGGATAGACCAGAATAACTTACCAGATGCAGATGGCTCGCCATAAGGAGAAGCGCCATTTACAACACTAGCAGATGAAGGTAGTATAAGTGCATTATGATTGGAGGAGATTTCAACGTCCTAGAAGAGGGAACAGAGCCAGCAAGTAAGACACATGACATGGACAACAAAACCGAGGACCACTGTTGCAAAAATCGGTCTAGGCGCCCTTAGACTGTGGCGATTTCCCCCCTAGGCGCCTGCCAAGCGCCTAACTCGGGCGACTAGCGCCTAACTCAGGCGAGTTAACTCGTCCATTTCGGTCGAGTTAGCCGAGTGAATTCAGTCGGCTCGACCTTGCTAATTTTTTTTTCACTATATATATATATATATATATATATATACCCACACACGTGCACTGTTTTTTCTTTTTTAGTAAGCCGCATAGGCACCCGTCCAGGCGCTACTCTACCACCCGACTAGCGCCTAGCGCCTACTGCAACCATGCTGAGGACAGTTCTTTTATGCACAAGACATGACGGTTAATTACCTCTTCACCATAGGTCAAAAGAGGGATTTCTAACCCAGGGGTAGATGCTTCGTTTCCAGATGAACTAGCATGACCGCCATGGCAATAGGAAGAAGGAACTGTCCAGCACCGCCCAAAGCTTCAACATCGCAGTCAAACTCATGCTCTAAGTCATCAATGCCATCTTCTTCCTCATCCCCGTCAACCCGAGCACTACCTACACAGTCCATGCAATACATTACTTCCATGGTTCGTAAAATAAGTACGTCTCCTCCAATGAGAGCGTTTCACGCAAAGAGAGAAGACATCACTTGCCTTTGAGACGCTTGTACCTAGTTTTGCACTGAGGGCAGGCCTGGTTTCCCTCTCTTCTCTCGTACTCGTAGCAAGGCCTGCATACAGGGAAAGCACATTCGTTGCAAGCAACAAAGACTTCTCCCTCTGCTGTGATCTCTATCTCATCCCCGCAAATCTGGCATATTTGGCCACTTAATTCCCGCACTGATTTTATCTGGAATAGTCGAATAGAATTGTCATCAAAACAACGATCATACTACAATCAGCACCGGCCTAAATGTCAATAATCTGTGTAAAACATAAGTATCACCTTATAGGATTTCTCTTTCTACATGAGCTTTCTAATCTACTTTTCAAACAATAATCAGTGCAATTCCCAACTCCAAAGACGATAAATTGAGAACTTAACCAAGCTTTTAGCAACCATTTTATCCCCACTTCAAGAAATTAACCATTAGTATCTTGCATTAATATGTTAAGAATCTTACAAGGGTTCAAATCTGCAGAAGGTATAACATATTTTATACATCTTCATATGAGTTCTTTATGACACTCCCAAACAGGAGAAGATTACAAGGGACAAGTAAATGGACAAGAAAATCCAGGTGTTTTAAAGTTATATTCACATCCATAAGTGACTGCAATGGAGAGTTTGTTAACACAAACACACCTGCAGAAAACAGTGCTATTTTTTCTTTTTTTAGTTGCAGTAATTATCATAATATAGACATGGAGATCACTCCTAAGTCCTAAAACAAAATTTAAAAAAAAAAAAAAGTAAAATGCTTACTGTAGCAGAAAAAACACTACAGAAGTACAGAAACAGCTCAAAGCAATCCTCCAATCAAATACCAGGAAAATAATAATAATAATAAATAATAAAAAGTAGAATATTTTTAGAGCTCCTCTCTGCAAATTAAGAAGTCTGAAAAACCAGTCTCAGATACCCAAGGAGATACCAGCATTAGACTATCACCAGAAACCCTAGTTATAAAATTTCTGAAAGGATGATCTAGAAGTCATAATAATCAAAATATGCATAGAAGTTAGAACCAAACAGAAGAAAGAAAAAAAGACGATTTTCAGAGACTTACTTTACCGATTTCATCGGCATTGATGAGCACAAACTCATTCCTATTGTGAGAACCAGCAATAAGTCTTCCTCCAGTATTCATAGCCATTCCCAGAACCTCCACGAGATCACGGATACTGAAATTACCCAAAGAATCCAGGTCAAAGATTCAAGCTTTCAGTGCCGAGAATCAACTAAACCAAAGGTTCCCCCTTTTAGCGTAAACCCCCCATCAAAAACCCAACAAGAAGGAAAAGCAGCTGGTGAGAGAAAAAGGCAATGCCAATTAAAGAAAAGAAAAAGGGGGCCGAAATGATTAATAGAAAGCTGGAGAATTCCAATGATTTAAGTAATTAGAGTACGCGTAAGTTAATAATAGGGAGTAAATCCAAAGAATCCTCAAAACAAATCCCAAAAAAAGTTAAAAGATGACTGTGAGATTGTGAGCTATGGGTTTACATTCATGAACAAGCAAAGCATTCTCGCTGTAATTTAGCTGGAGTTGGACTAAAAGTGATATAAAGTTGGTATAGTCAGAGATCAATACAAGTCTTGACACGACTTCTGATCAAATTAAAAAAAAAAAAAAGGCAAGGCAAGTTACTCAAATTGATCAAATGATAATCACAAAATTACGAGTTTTAACAAAAATCAATTAACTGGTGAACACTGTACACTGATTTACCTTCCCTTTTTAACAAATAAGCGTGGGCGTGGGGAAGGGGCACTCTCTCTCTCTCTCAGCTCTCACAAGCAAGAATCTAAAAGGGATTATACGAAGTACAAACACAAATTTGTACACCGTATCTATATTTGTCGCTGTGTCTTGTTCTCCCTGTGTGTTGGCGAGTACAGTGGAGGATAAATTGGGTGGGGCCCAGCCTGCCGCGTTATTGTTGTCTCCGAGCAGCTCTCTCTCTCTCTGGCTGTAAATGTAGAGAGAGAGAAGGATAGTGAAACCAGCTCAGCAATGTTGAAGAAAATACGTAAATGTGAGTTTACGTTTCTTTTCAGGACTTTTGCCACCATTTTCACACTGGATAAACATCCCGATGTTTCCGTTATTCTTCTTTTTATATTTTTTATGGAAATTTAGTTTGGAGTGGAAATACAAATAGTCAAATAGTTTTTTTTTTTTTTTTTTTTTTTTGACTCTTTGTCTGTTATGTACACGTCTCAGTCCTCCACGTTAACTATCAATTTTTATTTTATTTTTACATTTAATGCATTACTATCAAATTTCTTTTGCATTTTACCCTTTGTGGTACGAATAATTTGAATTTAACAGCAGGACCAGCAAGTAAACAGCACATTGAATATAATGACTAAAAGGTGACAATAATTTAATAGTGTCAAAAAATTACTCCGTAATAATATGAAATTGGATTAATTACCAATTTGGTCCCTCGACTATGGGATTTTACCAATTTAGTCATCGACACCAAAATTCCTCAATTTAGTCCCCGACTATGATATTTTTTACCCAATTTGGTCCTAAGTGTTATTGTCGGTCAAACCTAAAGGGCAATTGGGAATTATTAAAAGAATTATTATCGCCTCATTATCTTCAATATGGTCCTGATGTAGGGTTATAGTTATTGCTTGAAAGACAAATAATTTCTCAATTCATTGCTCAAATTTTCGACTGGAGTTGTGCCAATTAGGGTTTCGTTATTTGGGAATTCAACAATTAGAATGTTTTTGTTTGTTCTGAAATAAGGCAAAGTGTGAAATTAACTTAGACAGCCGAGAAAGGAAACCAATGTGCAATTACAAAAACACCCTCAATATTTTATTGCCTTAAACAAGTTGGTTTGACTCTAGGACCAAATCAGGTAAAAATGCCATAGTCCAGGGGACCAAATTGAGAAATTTTAATAGTCGAGGACCAACTTGGTGAAATCCTCATAGTTGAGGGACCAAATCGTAATTAACTCTATGAAATTGAAATATGTAATAGTCAAAGTCACAGGACGTGCGCGAAATGGGCACCCACTAAAGCTCAATGGTAGAAGAGGTAATCATTATACCTTATTAATCATGGTTCATCTGGTGAGGTGGACAACTAATATAAATGTTTATTTGTAATATATTAAATATTCATTTTTTGTATAATGGAGGTTCATTAATTGGTAAACTACCTAAAATGAATTTTCAATATTATTAAAAATAAATATTTATCCATAATCTACATTACAATGTAGACCATGACATATAGTATAATTTGCATAGAAGAGGTCCCAAATTGCATAGAATCAGGTAGCGTCGGATGCATTTGAGAATGCTTTACAGTGCATTTATACTTACTTGACGGTACATTCGCACCATAGTATAACCATATATATTATAATATATATATATATATATATATATATAATATAATATAGTATATATATATATATATATATATATATATATGAATTTGTATTTATCTAGAATTCGTTTGATATTTTATTGTTAGTAAATATTATATACATGCTGATGCTTTTTATTGCGTCACGGAGATTCTTCATATATATTTTTTATTTACTTATTATTATTATTTTGTGTGGGGGTGGGTATACAAAGTCCAAAAGCTTGGTCACGAGTCCAACAGTTATGTTCATTACGTACTGTGCGACTGCACCCGTCTGTTAATTTACTTAATCAGGTTGGTTAGATGTTTAGTAAAGAAAAATATGAAAACTGAATATGGAGTTAAAAAAGAACTGCATTCGAATTCCTTCTTCTCATAAAGTAACACCTTTCCGTCCAAATTGGTACCATCCATTAAGAAATAAACAGATAAACAGGATCTGGTTACACTTTATAAAAAGGAAAATAAGAGAGTAAAGAAAAAGAAAGATAAATAATAGGAAAACGCCACATTTCATAAATTAAGTATATATAAATTGATATATTACTAGGTTATTTGGGCTAAAAGGTTTGAGAAAAGTAACCTTTTTTCCTGAGAATATGGTTTTCCGAAATTTATTTTATGTCAAGTTGACATAGATGGGGTATAAAAAGTGAAATAATTGGTTATTTAATTAATGATTAATATAAAGGCTATGAAAGCAACCTGACTGTTCAAATTTGTAAATAGTTTATACATATATGAAAGAGGGAAAAAAAAGGTATAAAATGACAACGGGAAGAAGAAAAACAAAGACTATTGACTGGACAGCTTACCCAGCACCAACCAGAGCTGTAACGGTCAATTTCCAGCAAATAATTTCATAATGGTGCATGTGACAAATTCACTACCCAAATCATGTGCTTATGGAATGGAGTCCGCCAATTGTTGCATAAGTTACACAAGTCAATGATTATGCCAATATAGATAGTGGATAACGCGATGCAGCCAGCACCTAAGTCTGTCTTTTATCGTTTTATGTTTACCTGCTGCTTCTTATTGGCCAGTCTGTAGGTGCGATTTTTGTCTTGGCTCTCACCTCTGAACTAATGTAAGTGTTATGTTCAGTTCCCACTGAGCGATGCACATCTACAGCGCTGATATATATTTAGATTGAGAGATCTGAGGTCTGAGGCTGGATTGGGGTTGTGGTTTCAAGTTTTCCAAACCCGGATTTGTCCCATCAACCGATGAAGTTACCATGCAGCTGTCTTTCGGGTGATAACTCACGCTCGTTACCTGAATGCAGTAAAAGAGTTTTGCAGTTATGCTCGTGCACAGCCATGAGGGTAATCATAAAGAGAAACAGATAAAAATCGAATACATGGATCTTTCCTTTCAGTAATAATATGAAAATAATTGAGAATGGGAACAAGACCAGGCAAGGCAAGCAGTTTTAGACAATGTTTGTTAGAGGCAGTTGGAAACAAGTGCAATGATTGTCAAATACCAACAAAATTTATAGAAAAATATCATTCAACCAAAGTATTCGGTTTTATTTCATTCCAGAAATTACAATTTGGTCCAACCAAAGTAAGCAGTTGTGTAGCAGGTGGACCTTCCAAAATTTCTTGGCAAATGGATTAAAAGATTAGGTTATCCTAATTACATATATTATAACTGATTAGTTGAGTTAAAATAGATTGGATGCTGTAGAAAGTAGTAACAATTTTCTACATTGTTACCTGCTACACATACTCCAAAATACTCTCAATCTACTACACATTCTCACTTAATAAGAGTTACGGTGAAGCCACCACACCAAATGCACTACTACATACATAATATTTATAAGAGTAGTGCCTAAGTTGAGTAATATGAGAGATAATAACATGTGTGAAATAAAACATCAGTGATAAATACTGCTTCTGATTCCAACAAAAATCAAGCTAACAATAACTTAAAGAGGACTTATAAGTGTGTTAAAAATCCAAAACTTGCATTTTAATAAGAAACTTTACCACAGAAGCATGAGCCTTGAAACTGGATGTTACGGACGCATCAACCAGATCCCAGAAGTAAAGAAAACCATCTTCAGAACCACCAATCACATGTGCATCAGTGTTTGTTAGACAGCAGTCTGTTTTAGAAGTCTAGGAAAGAGCAAAAACTGGTTAGAGGTTATTAATTAGCTAATGACTAGATGCAATAAGCTCCATGATACTGCTTTGGATGTACTAGAGAAAGCAAGCCATGGAAAAGTAGTGTACTGAATCCATTGACAGTGCATTACTAATCAGTTTATTAATGTATTAAAACAAATGTTATTAATTTTGAATTTGTTAAGGAAATTCATGATCAAAAGTAAGGTCCAGCCTAGGCTTGACCACAAACCTTGCAAGTATGACCCTTATATTCTTGCAACAGTTCACCACTAGACCTGTCAGAATAGAAGCAAAGAAGGTAATGAATTATGTCCCCTCATCACTAATATGAAAATAAACAAGACTGCAGAGAAATTACCTATCCAGAAGTCGCAAGGTTGAGTCAAGACAGCTAGCTAGTATACAGTTCCCATCATTTGAAAGAGAGATACAGTTCACAGGTTGCCCCAAGCTGTCAGATATTTCCCTGGTAAATCAATACAAATATTGGTACACTTAGCAATATCTTGCGAGTATTTCAGTCTTTAATTAAAAATAAAAAAGGATTCCAGATTTTTGTTGATGTGCTACTTACCTACCAGTTCGAATGTCAAATGTTCGAACAGTTCCATCAACACTTCCAGCAATTATTTCAGTTTTTGTCAAACAGACTGACATGACACTATCTAAAAATGTGTCAATAATCTGCATATTATTGAAAAAGATTATAGCTAGGCCAGCAAAACAAGATATAATGAGAATAAGAAGAAAGCGTTAACATTTTATAATGAACAGATTCAAAACCAAATTATGAATTTTACACATAAATGAAAAAGGTTATAGCTTGGTCAGCAAAGCAAGACAAAACATATAGAGGAAGAGAGCATTAAAATTTCACATTAATAGATTTGAAACCAAATCAGGATAGTGTAGATGACTTTTATAACCATCCAGCAGATGGAATCACATACACAGCCAATTCTAGTCTAATTATAATATCACAAAACCAACAAAATTTTCCCTACTTCATCATTGGCAACTAAAAAATTATAATTACTAGCAAAACTTCAGAGGTTTTTTAAAAATATAGTTTCAATGTGACTAATAGCCTACAGTATAAGAAAGGGAAAGTTATGAACCTGAATTGGCTCAGTGCTGTGAGATTTGCAGTCCCAGACGCGCAAAGATTTATCATATCCAGCAGATACAACTACAGTAGAATAGTCATTAAACTTCACAGCATTCACCTGGCAATGATGTTGAAGAGGACAGTGTGAGGCAATAGTGGCAAACAAGCTAATGCATTAATTTATAATACAGAAAGACAACAAACTAGAGCAAGCAAACCTTTCCATATTTAATTAATTAGAAAATAAAACAGTATTCGTGGAGCAGAAACAAATCAATCATTTAAAATAGCAAACTTGTAAAACTGAAGCTTCAGGTTCTCTGCATGAAGCTACATGTTCATATAAAATTAAAAGCTTAAAGCAAAACTATAGATATGAGATATCAATCATACATACTAACATACCCAGAACATTTCTAAGTGTATGCACAAGTATATGCAAAGTTATGTATGAATAGAGTAACATGATTTGAATCTTAGACATACAGGAAGACTAATCTTTCAGAATTTTGTCCAAATATACTCTAAAACTGTTAATGGCATGATTCACGTCTATTTTTCCTGCCAAGCTCGGTTTGAAAGGATATAATAAGTTTTCTACTTTCCAGAATTTTCTATGTTTCTAACATCTATAAGCACAGTTTTTTACCACAGTCTTTTCCACCTCTACAACCATCCAATAATGATTATCAGTGCCATGAATACCCTTCCAAAATCTGAAATCGCGTACTGTGTAATGTGTAATGTATATACCCACAAGCTTAATAAAAAGTATTTTGAAGTCTCAGATATTATGTTGAATTTCACCATACTTGTATTCTTACCTCACTGTCATGGCCTCTGAATTTTCTAATTACACGGCCTGATGCGACAGTCCCAGTAAAATATTTGCCGATCACCGCCACAGGAACATAGCTTGGAGTTATCCCTGCATTTCCAAAGACAGTTGAAGGTCACAAGTCATCAAATTTTGCACTTAGAATCTAAAAAGAAAAAAAAAATCAGTGTAAAAGGCATGGCAACTGCTGCTAATGCACAAATGCCGCATTTCATTAGATTTATGGCATTCAAAAACACTTCATTAGTCGACCTTATACACGCGCATGTATTTTTGGTCTTTGATTACAAAGTTACCGATCAAATACAAATACATTTTCCTCCGCTGTAAGAGAAGGTAGAAGTAGAGTATAATCCTGTAAAATATGATGATAATGTGAGAGAGAACAGTACGAAGTGACGTGGACGTCTCGAACTTCACGGCCGTGAGATTTGTAGGTCTTGACGTGAATTCCACGGTGCGGATTCCAGAGGCGGATGGTGCGATCCCTCCCGCAGCTCAGGCAATACTCGCCGTTGCTATTGAACCTCACAGCCAGAACCGCTCCCTCGTGTCTCTCAGGACGTTCGCCTCCCTCTTCGGCAGCTCCGCCGCGCCTCATCTCTTTCCCACCGCAAATGGGCTATGCGCCTATGCTTCTCCCTGAAATCCGGTAACTGAAAGAAGCGAAGCCCAACAAGACATTCTCTCGATAAGCCCATTATATTCTGCAAAGTAAATGGGCCTCTTTAGAAAGACGAGAGATATATGATTGATGATTCTCTATATAATGTAGTATCTGTTTCATCTTACCAAATGATCACTCATATGAAATGATAATAAATGTATTATCACATTATATATATTTTTGAAAAAAAAAAAATTAAATAGACTCCTAAACTATATACTAAAAGTCAATTAGACATCTAAATCGCAATTCAAAGTGAGATTAGAGACCCAATAGTGCCGCTGGAGCAAAGACTATGAATTGTAATTGAAGCAAGCATTCATGATAATTAGCTTCCAGTAATTGATCTGAACAGTTTTCAGTTACACAAATTATAGAGTTATAGCAATGCATCTCTTCGCTTTCCGATCATGAATTCCTCCATCTATAAAATCATCTCCACCTCTCCTCCATTGGGCATCAAACAATGGCTCACGTTGCAACTACTACCACTCTCATGATCAAAGCTGTTTTACTGTTGTCCATGGCGGCTTCGCTTGCCACAGTTTCAGCTCGACCGCTGTTAGTGGCCTCCGGCGCCACCGCCCTTCGCGCGCGTCTAAGCTGGATGAGGAAGATTCCGGCGGGGGTTCGTCGGCGTGTTGGGAGTCATTGTTCGCCCTGCGGGCCTGCACTGGCGAAGTCATCCTGTTCTTCGTGAACGGGGAGAAGTATCTCGGGCAGGGATGCTGCCGTGCCGTTAGGACTATTCATCATAACTGCTGGGCTAATTCTGTGTTTGGCTCGCTTGGACTGACCACTCAGGAGTTTGATATTCTTCAAGGATATTGCGACGCCACCGCCGATGACGATCACTCTGCCCCGCCGCCGTCACCACCACCGCCACCGTCACCTTCTCCTCAGCCTATCACTCCTACCCCTTGGCTACAACCTTCTCCTCAACCTATCGATTCAACTGCTTCTGTTTTCAGCTTCGACGCTACAACTCCATAGTTTGATGTATATTTCATTGATATGAAAGCAGTGCTTGTTATAATCACTAATATGATCGAGAATTATTGATTTATAATCTCATCGATAATCAGTTTGTGATTACATGCAGTGTAAGAAAATAAGAAATGATTGAAAAACATTATGCAATGGTCAAATTTATGCGATTAATCACCATATTTGCAACGATCTAGCAAAGCTCTGCATCAATGATCTATATTGTGTAGTTTGTGATTTTGCTTACAGAAACAAAGAGATTAGTACTTCCTGCAAATGTAAGTGTGAAAACCACAAATTGAAGTTCGGAAATATCCAGAATATAGTGATGCTCGTATCAATTCAATCTACAAATAAATCTTTCCCGGCCGTAGTGTGATTATTGCGGCGGCGGTCTCTCCGGGGAACGCTTCTAATTCCCTGGCGATGGGAACTCCCACGCTTTGAACGTCTTGGAACCTCTCCTCTTTTTCCGGTCGGAGGCGGTGGTTGTACTCTAGGCGTCGCGGCCGGGTACTGGTGCCCTAGGAATCCGAGCCGCTGGTAGTACAGTAGGCCTCGCGGCCGGTATTGGTGCCCTAGGAGTCGGAGCCGCTCGTAGTACAGTAGGCGTCGCGGCCGGTGTTGGCGCCGTGAAGTTTAGGCAAATGTGATGAGCCTTAACCTCATCCGGTGATGAAATAAGCCCTGATTCATTCTCTCCGTCGCAGTCCTCGTACGGCGAGCTATAACCGCTCAAAAGAATTCCATCGAGCCGTGAACCAACGATCTTCGACCCGAGATAAAGATCCGGATCCGAGAGCATAACGCCGTCGACAGTGACGGAGGCGTTGTCAGTTTTGTAGATCAAAATGCTGTAGTGAGGGAGGAGCGTGTCGAGGAACGGGGAGGAGAGGCTTTTGAGGTCGGAGAGGGCGAGAGCGCGGCTGGGGACGATGTGGTAACGCAGAGCGCGCGACGTAATCCGCGGCATCGGAGGCCATGTCGAGAGTGTATAGAAACTTGTCTTTGGGGGAGAACGAGAGTGAAGGTGGCGCCGGCGGTGACTATTACGGAGGAACCTGAACCCGAAGGTGGCGTTGGCGGTGAGTTGGACTTGAAGGTCAGAAGTGGCGATGGCATTGCAGAACAGATTGTAGCCACTGGACCTTAGGACTGTGCACATTGCATCCAGCTCTTGCGGATCACCGGAATCAGCATCGTCCACTGCGGAATCGACGGCGCGACGGTGGCGAGGAGGAAGAGTAACTTGAGGAGGAAGATAGTAGTGCGGCGCCGGCAAGTAGTCATTGCTTGGTTAGGAGCAACAGAGAAATGAGAGAGTGAGAGAGATGAATTCAGTTTTGGCGGTTTCACTTTTCAGGTAAGGTCCTTGAAAACAGCCGGGAAATCTATATAAATTAGGGGCACCTAAGAAATTATTGTTTGATTAGTTAGCTTACATGCAGTTATGATCATTTCACACTTACTTACTGTCTTAATTTAGTCATTTTACATTTTTACATTCCAATACATTATGAATGATTGTGGATTTTTGTTTTTAGATTAAGCAAAACCAAATTATTATATAAACTTGTATTGACTAAAAACTCACTATATATAAGTGTGGCATAGTCCACTTTAACTAAATTTAAGTGTAAAAATAATAATTCAATCCAATATAGTCAATTCTGCACATATACATTTGGTTACTTTAGTATGTGATTTATATGCGCATATTTACTTTTCTTGTCCCAAAAAATTGTTTCAGCGCACTTTTAACATAGACTTTTCTCATATCAGCGGCGTTCCGATGACGTTCGATCGCGGTACCCGCTGCATAAAGTACCGCTTCAAGTCCAGCTTCTCTGCAATTTTTGGCTCCATATTTTGGGTGTGCCATGGGGGAATATTTCCCACATTGTGGCTGCTGAAATTTGAACCTTAATATGTCCGCCTGAATCATTAAACTAAAATCGTGCGGGCAACACATTTACTTTTCTTAAGTATGCATCTCAACATATTATTCACATGTGCCTACAAATTCAATTGGAAGTGTTTCAAAATGCATTTATCATTTTAACAAGTTGTAAATGACAAACATTGGTCAATCATTATATCGTAGAACTAAAGTTTATACGGAGTAGCATGCATGTTTCCATCCTCAAACACATTTATTTTATTTCCAAAGGTTGAATCCCAACTCAAATCTGGACCGACAAAATATTTATAAAGTTGTAAATCAATGGCTCATCAGACAAGACCTAATGACTCAAACACATTTCTTGAGAACCCTAATCTCCTTCCAACGAGACTCCATATAGAAAGACCCATCGTCCTGTGCATACGCCCCACACTTGAAGTAATGCCCACTCCCTCCCCTTCCCGCCGCCTCGTGCACCATAACTCCATCCACATAAACCTTGACACTGCCGGCACTCGCGTCGTGGATCACGTTCAAGCCGAAACCACCGCCCGCCAGATCGCCGGAACTATGGCCGGTTTCCGGTAGTCAGTAGAGGCGCCGTCGTAGACTCTGAGCATCAGGGTCGTGGCATGTCCCTCTGCACCAAACACCTGCATTATGCACACCCCAGAAATCCCACCTGGAACGTATCCATACGCTTCAAACTGCCAAACCCCATCAGCATAATCGTATCCCTGATCCAATATGCAATTCAAGATTACTATCTATAATATCAGTAACCATAAAGTTAGAAGTTCGACTCCAATAAGTAACCTAGATTAGTTTGTGGTCCTTTGTCGGCTAAGTTCACAAAGTGGGATTTATCAAAGTAAACTTACAAGGATACGGATCTCAGTACGAGGATTTGTTGGGCTACTAGGAGTATGAGGGTTGTCGGTCTTGAAAACCCAGAGCTTGTGAACTCCATTGATGAATCTGTAGCGTTGATCTTCTGGCACATCATAAGGCCTCTGAATCTCAAAGTTTGAATGGTTTACAGGGACAGGAAGAAAGCCTTGTGTGGGATCAATGGGCTCCCATGCTTTAAGCTTCCATAGTTTTGCCACAAAAATGGTCAGCCATATCACAGCCAGAGAGAAAAGAGATGTAGAAGCCATTAGAGTATGTAGAGGTTTGCTTAATCCAGGGAGTAGTGTTTCCTCTATGAAACCGGTCGGTGCTTAAATTCAAAGGAAAGAGTCCATTCCAGAATATTATAATACGATTCTAGTTCTCATGTACATTGATTTCATAAGAGAGAGATTGTGCAGTGATACTTCAAGTTTGAGAAGTTCTCTTATTTATTGGACTAGTCTTTTGAAATGAGCTCTCTACCATTTCACATTTTTTTTACAAAATTGATATGAGATATTATAGAGTAAAAAACCGCTTGTAATAGGTTGTAAACTTGTAATTGAGGAAAAGTTTGGCTGGCGTGAGTGGCTGTGCACTTTTATCCCTTAAGAGAGGTTGAGAGTTTGAACCCCTATCGTATGAAAAAATCAATATGGACAACATTTTACTCCTTAATTGGATCGGCTCGGTGCGAATGAAGATTAATTTGAGTATGATACAGACTCAAAGGTGCATCCTAAACTCATAGTTTGACTTGAACACAACCAAACTTTCTGTTTTCCCATCATTATACCGTGGACCGACATTTATGTTCATTTCCAGTATACTAAATATTCATTTTTAATATATTAAACTGCAAATTCATTTTTTATATACTATCTAAAAGTGAACTTTTCATACATTAAAAATGAATATTTAATATATTAAAAATAAACATTTAGCGATACATCTTTCCATGTAAACTGTGTTTCGCACTATAATTTGTCTATATTTGGGTTTAGACTCAACTTAATTCATAATTAAAATTTTATAATCTGTCGAGTTAAGATGTTGAGTCTATGGGACGAGGAACTTCGCCTTTTGAGGATGAGGATCTTCGCCTTTTGAGGATGATAAATTGAGAATTGCCCAAGCTCATATTGAAAGAGCTTGTGATTTTTTCCACATTCATAGTCCATATTATATATAAATAATGCAAAACTTGGATTACACTAGTGAACAGTTCAATTGGCCTACACCCTAGTAGGTAACTGCTACACTAGTTGTCATAATCAGTAAATCTAATCAGAAGAAACAAACGCTCGTGAACTAAGGTTTTACCTTTATTGTAAAAAGCATAATAATGTAATGTCACAAGACAAACACTAGTGCAAGAATAGTACTTCATTTCAGCATTACATTCATGGTAAAACTTAATGGCATTTCAGTGCAGCAATCACAAACTACTGGGCAGGGAGCTTGCCAAATCGATGACAAAACGGTACCTGACATCAGACTTGGCGAGACGTTCCATGGCTGTGTTAATGTCGTCCAAACGGATCACCTCAACATCTGCTGCTATGTTGTGTTCCCCGCAAAAGTCTAGCATCTCCTGTGTCTCTTTTATTCCTCCAAAGTCACTTCCCCCAATAAGTTTCCGGCCTGTTAAAGAGATGGATCAATGAGTGTCATATCTGCACACAAGAATGGAGTGTCCAGGATAATGTAACCTATCTTACCTGCAACTAAAGGGAAAACTGGCAATTCTAGAGGCTTTTCTGGCAGGCCAACAGTCACGAGTTTGCCATCCATCTTCAGCAAACTGAGCAGTGGAGCCAAGGGATGGACAGCAGCAATAGTATCAATAATGTAATCCATTGTACCAGTTGCAGCCTGAAAGAATAAGCACATACATTACCATAAACCCGTGGTTGATTTAACACTAATTCAGTCTATTTGCATGAAAAGTAAACAAATTTTTTTTTTTTAACTTTTTAGGATGATTATTCACTTACCTGTAACTGGGCAGGATCAGTACTAATGAGGAAAGAATCAGCTCCAAGCTTGTTAATGGCTTCATCTTTCTTCCTTGGTGAAGTACTGATGACCGTTACTTTCAACCCAAATGCCTTGCCAAATTTCACTGCAACATGACCAAGCCCGCCAAGTCCTGCTACACCTAGATGCTTCCCGGGCTCTATCATCCCATAGTATTTCATTGGGCTATATACGGTGATACCAGCACATAGCAAAGGTGCACCAGCATCAGAAGGCAGGTTATCAGGAAAACGAAGCACAAAGTGTTGATGAACAACTATCTTGTCCGAATAACCACCATATGTTACTGTGCCATCCCAATCCTTGGAGGCGTAGGTAAATATTTTTTTGGGGCAGTAACTCTCCAAATCTCGCTCACAGATGTCGCATGTCAGGCAGGATCCGACTATCACACCAACACCAACTCGGTCACCAGCTTTGAATTTCTGAACATTACTCCCTGTCTGGGTAACAATGCCAACAATTTCATGCCTGCACCGAGAAATTTGAACTTCAAATGTAAAGTTAATAAATCCAAACTTTGCAGAATTGTGGCAATACTTGATACATATAACAGCAACTGAAAGACTGCCCCACTATGAAATTAATGATGCTCTCATGTTTCTACTCACACTTGGAGAAGCTAGTAAGCTACACTCTCCCCTGCTCACCGTGAGATGTCAACCAGGCATTCCAATCCTACTTTTATTCATAGATAGTTTCAAGTTTACACAACCAACAATTTGAATGTGTAAATGTGAAAACTACACAAGAAGGCATATTAGGCCACGCCTTGTATGGCACTTCTGCATATTAGTTTCTTTGTCGAGGAACCTCACCTCAGTCCATAGTTCCATTTCTCTAAGCACTAATATCATAGGAATGTAGCATTTCACTTTCAAAAGAAATACATACTTCTTGAGAGTGAAAGTGCCTTAAATAGGGGCATCCTCTTAAGCGTTGTCTATTAATGCAAAAGCATATAATGCATTTATCAACAAGTGATGGCAGCAAACTCACCTTTTAGTGCATCATATAAAACATTCTCTCCTCTAATCTCTGTCTCTACATCAACAACCTCTTTCTCTGGCAATCCATTAAATGCTCGATAATCTAGGCCTTACACACATATGCATTTTTATGTAAATTCACAAAAAAAAAAAAAAAAAAAATAAATAATTAATTAATACAGTACATAATAATACTAATAAACTAAATAAATAAATAAATATTAAATAAAATTGCGTGAGCTCGGCAGAATGGAGATTATTAATAACTACAGTAATTACTGATTAATTTCCTTTCAATCCATCAAGAAAGTGCTCCCTTGAGGAGGCACAGTTGGATCGCAACCCCGGTGGGTGCCGGTATTGATCTTTGGGCTGCAATAGTTAATAATTAATGACATATACATACCTTGTAATAGGAGTCAATAGTATAAAAATATTACATCAACGAAAGTAAATAACTTCAAGAGTCAAGAGATAAGCACTAAAAACTACCAGCAATTCGATAAGGAAAGAATCAGGATGGCTTCACTATTCAATTATATTCGACCAACGCTTGACTCTTGATTATACACTCCAAATATAATTTATAACTACAAACTATTTACTAGTCCATATTGGTTTGTAATTCATTCCAAGTAAAGTTCAATCTCTTACACCAACCCCCTACTACTCTAAAAAGTTGATAAATGCACTTAAAAATAAAAAGGCATATCATATCAAATCAAGCAAACATCCAAAACTAAGCATGCAAAGGCAATTTCAATAAGGCGTTAAAGGTTTTTTATGTCATACCCAGGCACAACATTCGGGCATTCTTGGAACCCCCAGTCATTTTCACACTAGCAGAATCAGAACGTGACAAACACCACAGTAGTGTACTTTGGATAGTAATGATCAGGATCCATTTTCTCTGCCAAACAATCAGGAACATGATTTCAAGCTTGGAAAATAAACGTGATTTAAAAAAAAAAAAAAAATTAATTAATAAGAACAACAAATGGAATAAACAATGTGGGTCAAGTAAATAAGGTTACAGCATTTTGGGAGCCAACTGAGTGCTTAAGCTATAATTATTAATTAAAATTGATAACCATGGTGATCTGTGAATATATTAAAAAATCTAATGGAGTATAAAAGATCAAATAGCTAATGAGCTCTCTGTTTATTTTTTGTATTTTAAATTTTAAAATTAAAAAAAAATAAAAAATTGAACATCTCTTTCGTCTTCGACCGAGATGAAGACAGATCTGTTACAAAACTTTCTTCGCCATCGCGGCGTCGCGCTATAAGATCGGAACTTACACGAGATATCGATATATTAATTATCTTAAGTACCTAACAATGACCTGAACGGGTATTTTAATTTAACACGAAGACGATGAAGAAATGAAGACACAGTACACTTGACTATATTACGAATCTGATGTAATATACCTGCGGCCGCGTGAAAGTTGAAAGAGAGGATATGGCTCGGTAGGAAATCTCTGGCAGACAGCGAAATAGCTTGCCGCGGGTGTCGTTTTCCGGCGACGACGCCATCTTTCTCATGTAACTTTCTTCTTTCTCGTTGTATATGTGGAAGGAATTGTAGTGGAGTCTCCATATTTTCATTTATAAAGCAAGGAGAAGTGAATATCGACTTTCATTCTTAGCATTCAATCTTTATATCGTTTTATTCGCTTTTAGTTATTTTTTTATTTTTATATTGAAAGAGTTGATTTAAATTTTACTATTTTTTGAGTACTACTCGGCTACAATTAGTCATGCTTGTTTTTATTATAAAGCTTTCATTTGAATTGGTACATCTATCGCCAAATTAATCTGATGACTATAATTTAAAATTGAATAAAGTGTCATATCTTTACATGGTTATTCACAATAATTTACTTTTTGAAACACTCACACTCTATTTCTATTTATTAAAGTAACGACATAATATCTTAAAAAATTTTCCTCCAAATGTAAAACATTATATTACTATCTATATTATTATATAAATAGATTTATGATATTCTCAAAATACATTCTCAAATGTGAAAAAGCTTTCATTGTATTATAATATTAATTTATAAATAGATTCATGTAATTCTCAAACATTTCCTCAATCGTGAAAAAATTTATTGCATCAGATTAATTTATATAACTAATTCATGTAATTTAACATGTGAGTAAAGAAGAATATAATTATTAGTATCATTATTGATGTATATATATAGTACTCAGATATCAGTTTATTAAATCTATTATAGTAATAATAATTCACATACAGAACGATGTTTCAATACGAAATGCAAGGATCATGATTCTATTAGCCTTACACGGAATTAATTTATTTACTATAATTCACTATTTTTTATCTATAATAATAACTAATAATAATAATATAATAATAAAGTAAAATATAATGTTATATATAATACACGAATTAGTCATTGTATAAATAATTATGTATTTACACTGTTGAGTAAAAGAATTAACCATCATATTAAGTTATTATTATTATGTAATAAATAATTTTCTTATTGTATTAGTATAATATTTAATAATTAAATTTATTTAAATTAATACCCTATTATATATCTACTAGTATTTACAAATGACATCCTTAATTAATTCAGCATATATATTTAGTATTAAAATAATCATTCTTTTTTTAAGTTACTTGACTAGTATCTGCATAACTACTTTTCAACCTACTGAAGCACAAAGGAAAAAAGCCTCCATAAACTGATTTCCCCTCGTGTTGAAGAAACAGCCTGAGAGTCCTGGCAGCAGCCTTTTCAGGGATCACGACCATCGCCAATACCGGCAATACGTAGTGGGACATTGTTAGAGATTGGGGTCTGTTGCAGAGGAATCCAAGAACCTGGTTGAGGGACAGAGCTCTTGTTCCAAACAAGCTTTTTTGAAACTGGGTCTGTTTTCTTTGAAATCTTATGTTTGTTGCTTGTCTAATGGCAGGTGCGTGAACATTCATGTTTGAGGCTGTTATGGTATGCAACTGATTCTTGGGTTCTTAATCCTTCCGTTCCTCCATAGGAAAGCCACGGCTGCCATTGTTGCCTGCCTGGAAATCATCCACCATATCCTGTCAAAATGAAACTTTGAGCATACCTCGAGTTTCAGAACCTTGTACTCTGTGCATATTTTCACCAGCTTGCCGAACCTGATTATCCAAAACTACACAGGCCTCATAGTGACTTGTTCATCTCACAACACATTCTCAATATATACGTCTTTTTCCAGAAAATGTATCACACCATTAGATTTTTCTTCATTAACATCATTGATTTTGTTCAGAAGCCTTTGTTCAGCAGACACCCCGTACTAAAACTGGCCATCATTTCCAGATTGGAGTTCCAAAATATGTGGCATGGCTAAAAGAAAACAAGAAAAACTTTTATACCCATACAAGTCTTTATCTATACCCAATTGCTTTTATCAGTTCTGAGACGAAGTTCTTTACTTGAAATCCCTGCGGTTTTGAGCAAAGGATAATGAAGGATAAGCTTCTGAACAGCTTTTGGTATCGGTCGAAGTTTCAAATCTGAATTAGAATTAGATGGCTCCTGAGTACAGGAAAGGCTGGCTGTTCCATTCCACAAAGGGGTTTCAAGAGGTGACTTATAATGGCCATACCCAAGACCATAGGGACCGTCTGGCGGTTGATTAAAAATGCTTCCGTGAGGTTCTCCCCTCTAATTAGAGCATTCCATTGCCACATGATACTAGCAGCACTGCTTAGAACACTGGGCAGATTCTAGAGTAGCAAGCAGATGTTATAATTGTTCATCCTTAGCCGGTGCAGAATACCGGCAAAATCTCTATCCCCAGAAATCAGAAAAGGTGTGCTGCGGGGGATTTTGGGAAAACCAATACATAAGGGCCAACAAGAAGAGACCTATCAGCACTGTTCTTTCCACCTGAATTAAGTAAAAAAAGAACTTCAATAATTGAAATGATTGGGACTGGAAAAGTTACAGGATACTGCCTCAACAAGGAATCATAAAACACTGTAAAATTGGTTATCTTTTTGTGACCTTAAACACCGAAAGCAAAATAGCATGAACTGTATCATTAAATATACGGTCCCTTAGTAGTT
>VALG01004577.1:10969-25890 GCA_009835305.1 Ipomoea purpurea | reverse complement strand
TGGCGTGTTTGTTGGTATAAATGAAATCAATTCCAATGTAATTTAATAAAAGGAGAAACAACATTGAGATGTCTTGAGGTTACACTTCTCTCAATTCATTGAATTACAATCATAACTCTCCCTTAGAATTGCAATTTAACCTACAAGGAAATGGAAAAAAGGATAGAAATGACATTTTTCATCTTGCATTGTCTTATTATTAAGATAAAATAATGTCAAATGACATTGATCATTTTTTTATTTTTTTAATTTGATATATTTGAATACATATAATTAGTTGGTTCCTGATTGTGATCTCATTAATACTCTAATTATTGTTATAAATTAGTATTTTTTTTTATGATGGTTTGTCTCAATAGTTTTTTTTTTTAAAAATATGATGTATTATTATGTCTTAATATGTGTTGTTTTTATTTTATTATTATTAATTATTTTATTAATTTATTTTAATATTAATAATTGAATATAATGGTTTATTATTTATGGTTATTTTTGTGTATTATATTAGTTTATAATATATATACTTTATATATTATATATTATATATATATTTTTTGTAATGCATTCGGGAGCAAAATGCCATTGCTTTACTACCCTACTAACCCATCCCGTCAATATTAGTTGAGTCGTCCAATGTGTATTTTTTTTTTGATACAAAAGTGGTTAATCATCCTAGTGTCCACTCAGGATATGAAGTGGACTACCTTCTCAAGCTGTGTGCCTTCCAAAGGGAGGTTTGGTTTTCATAGAAATATTTTCCTTAAAGTCGGTACAATATTGTAAATTTTCCGTTATTGATGGAATACCGTTAAGTCGGTAAATATATGTTTTCGTTTAAGTGTACGAACGCTTAAGTCGATAGCTAAATTATGTAATTTAGTTTTTTGTTTCCTTCTCTCAATTCGATAGTCAGCAACGGACAGTAGTCGGAACCCAGGTCCGTTACGGGAGGGACTATATGATGTACTATTTTGATAATTGAGAGCCAACATTTACATATCTAAAAGTCCAGGTGACATTGATATTACATATTATAGAGGTCATTTTTTACAATTTTTCATAAATAAATTAGTATATTATTAAAAATAATTCAATTATATAATATGAGTAAGACCAATGTACCACATCATGAACAATATAATTAAGAGTTAGATTTGATTCAACATTGACAGAGCGTTAAATTTTCCAAAAAAGTAATATTAATTGAGCCCCAAAAGATCCTCTTTTAATTGAGTATGATATATGATGCCATGTTGAGTTAAAATTATTTTTTTAAATCATTTTCTTTATGAGCTGCTTCGATTTATTAGGAAATATTTTTCTAGACAATTACTTTTTTCTATTAGAAAAACAAATGTATATTATATAAAGACCTATTTATCTTAATGTCTGACTTAGTTTCAATGTTCAATAGACAATATTTATGAGAAGTGACCTAATTTGAACTTTGACTGGTGATAGTTTGAGCGTTAATATTGACGATTCGGCCGGGGACACCTTTGCGAGATTTTATGGTGCTCTTAAGTTCTAGATTGTAATTTTTTTTTTACTTCCAGACGTGCGAAAAGAATACTTACTCCGCCATATAATGGCACTAGTTTTACACGCGCATTGCGCGATGAGTTAAGCTTCATGTTTATAATTAAAAATATTAATATATCAATGCCAAGATTATATATGAGCAGGTTTGTTTTAAGAAATATATATATGAGAGTTGGTATACATAAGTAATTTAATTCGAATTTGTTTATTAAAATTTTAAATATGTAACTCATAGTATATGAAATACATGCTATATAGGGCTTCATTATGAATTATTATTAAAAAAATTCAAATATAACAAATATTTTTGCTTGCAAGCGTCTAATATATTTCAGTATTTCATGAATAATTAATTGATTAGATTCTATATATTATGTTAATTTAATTTTTATATAGATATAACACCATTTATCACTACATTTAAGATTAACGATAATCACAAATATGAGTTTACGTGGAGCGTAAAGTGTAAAACTAATGAATCTATCTCATAATGACGGAAAGGATGTATGGAATCCCTTGAATAACCATGGCAATTTGTGCAATTTTTTAATGATACAAATGAAAAGGGTACATAAATATTTTTCATTATTGCAGAAACGCACACGATATTACTTGTTGTATTTTTTGTAATAGCTAAGATGAAGCGTTAATAATTCTTGTTTATCAAGAATGAGAGTGAAAACTAAAAATAATGTTAATAGAAGACTAAAAGAATAGATGTAACTTATGTGGTAAAATATAAAAACACATATATTTAATTAATGTGAGTAACTTGTTTTCAAGTTAAATCTCCAACCTCAAGGCTTGCGTCGTAGTTAGATCTCTGTTACCGTGCATAGACCCCCCCCACCTCACTTTGGAGAGGCTGCTTAACACTGCCGCCGTGTGAGCTCGCATCCCTGTCATTGGTCTCAAACTCATTCCATTGATTGACCAACTGAGCTGCCCATGTTGGCACTAGATGTGGCTCAGGATATTTGTATTGGACGTCGCACATATTATTCACCTCAGGTCTAACGGTGTTGTTGAATGTAAAAATCACACATAGAAAGAGATGGATGAATACGATGTGAAAGTTTGATTATTTAGCCAAAAAATATGTGGGCGGGGTGTGAGCCTTTCAATAACTATCTTTTAAGATAATGTAGCCAACAAGAACTAGTAAGAACCTTATGTATGTGAAAAGGTAGGGACTTATCACCTATCAATACCTTGAAAGTTTAGTATTTTTACAAAGTAGTTAGTGCCAACGCGATAAAATAAAACATGTCTTAAAACCATGGATTATATTTTTTTGGTATTGACATAACAGTAATGCTTATCGATTTTTAGTGTATGATGAGTCCCATAATTTGGATATATATAAGAACACAACAATTGAATCATGAAATGCATTATTTTTTGAAGGTATATTTTTGTGGTCTAATAATGAAGGGCTTAGTTTATTGGAATGAACATTCGATGAAGCTATAGATATAAGAATGATGGGTTTAAAAATGAACCCAAGTCTAAGTCTAGCATGAATCAAATACTCTAACTTATTTATTATAAAATTGACATATATAATTTTCTAATTGCTTCCTAGAAAATGAGCATCAAACTTACGTAGAAGTCATGAAAAGAGCAATTAAAAGTGAAATACTTATTCTATTTTACACAATCATACTTGACAATTAGTTGATTTTTCTCTGAGTTGAAACTTTTGTGGTTCAAATGAGTCTTTAGATGGAAGATGAACTCGAATGATTTCATTGAGAAATGTAAGATTAGACTTGTAATTAAATGTTGTAAACAGTGTGATAGTCATAATTACTTCGACATATATTTTCTCATGATTAACTAAATGATGATTTTCACATATTTTATTGATAATCGTGAGACTAAGGTAATTGAAAGGAGAAAAATAGCTACAAAATTTTTCAAAAAGTTGACTTAACTAATATAAAATATAATGACCAAAAACATTTTTTTTTAATTATGATAAATCAAATTATAGTGGCCATAAAAATACTTAAATACAGGAACACAAGTTGCATTATTCAAGACTTTTGAGTTTTGACGATGTCAAGCATGCCTGATTGCCTGGTATCAAACGCGTGGACAACACGTAAATGCATGGAGATAACCTCGAAATTTCTCATCATTTATTCTACACATTTATTTCAACACCTCCCTCATTTACCACCCCTTTTCGTCCTTCACTGTCAATACTCACAAAAAAACTTTTAAGGGCGTTGGTAATGCATTTTTAGCCTTTTAGGTATTAACAATAGAGCAACATTATCATTTGTGAATATTATGGAAAGATATAAGAGTGATTATGAAAGAGAATGTTGGAGGGGAGAAAAAAATTCAAAACTGATTTTTTATTAAAAAAATAATAAATATAAAAAGTATGATCAGACGCGCCTGACGCGCCCATGTGGGCAACTGCTGTGCGCGAAACGCACACAGCAGCCCAATTGTGTTTTTAATAGAAAGTAATTTTTTTTCCTAATATGTTAAATCAAAATAATGATTGAAATTATTGTTTAGATATGTACAATCATTAACCAGAATCAAAGATTAAAAAATTAAATAAAACTCCATAATATTTATATTATTTCCCTTCAGATCAAACAAATAAAAGGTTAACATGACATTTTAAAAATTATTTCTTCTAACCATTAAATATTAATAATATTGACAATGAAATTCATTAATTCCTATTCCGTCTCTTTAAAACCTTTAGACCAAACACCCCCTATAGTGGACCCAACATCTCTAAACACAAAATAACGTATTCTCTTTGTTTTCTTTTAATACATAAGTTTCTAACTTAGGCTCTGTTTTACAAATCTACGCTAAAAGTTAAAAGGGAGTTAAAAGTTGAAAAGTTATAACTGCTCGAGTTGAATACTGAAGTACTGTTAAGCTAGCTGTTATGATTAAAAGTGTGGTAAAATTAACTTTTTGATAAACTGATAAATGTAAAAAGACTAAAAAGGACATCTTCATAAAATTTAAATTAGTTTGTTTACCTATTAAAATTTAACATTTTATTTTTTTTTAAAAATAACATTTTGAAATACTATTATCATAATCATGATTTAGTATCTCATAATGAAGCTAACAAATATTATTGCCAAATTTATAATAATTAATAATAATAATAATAATAATAAATAATAATAATAATAATAATAATTGAGGTAAAAATTGCGGATAAAGGATGAGAGAAAAGATTTTACTTGGGAAGGATAAATTATGTCATTTTTTTTAAATAATAAGGATAAGATGGAAAAAAAATTAGAAAGCTTGGAGCTTATTTTAAAACGCTATCTAAAGTAGCGTTTCAAAATATGCTCTTATTTTAAGCTAGAGGATTATTTTAGAACATTACCAAACATAGCTTATAACTTATTAATAGGCTTAAAATAAGCTATAAGTTTCTAAATAAGCTCTGCCAAACAGAGTCTTAGGCTAGATTAATCTTAATTATAATTTTTAGGACGCACAATGATGCACGATATAACAATTGAAAAATTTCTATTCTCAAAAACAAAAACAAAAAATTGCAAAATTTCTTTTTTTAAAGTGTGAAACGAGGAAGTCTACATAAACAAAACGCTGTTTAATATATATTCTCTGAATGTCTTTCTTGTTGTTCACTTCCCCAAGCAACAAATTAAAACAAACAAATCCAATCTTTTCTTTCATCGCCTTTTCTCTCTCTCTCTTTCATATTAAGCAACAAATCCAATCCCCTCATCTATCTATATTTAATTATTTGCTCACAACAATCACTCAACACTTGAATAGCCATGGAGATCTTTCAGAAAGCCAAGGTGGTTAGATTGAAGAGCCACCTGGAAAAGTACTTGGTGGCGGACAACGATCAAGAGCACACCCGGCAGAGGCAGAAGAGGCGGCGCGTCACGGAACGCCCGGTGGCACGTCGAGGCTCGTGGAGGGCAACAGCCACGTGGTTCGCCTCAAGAGCTGCCATGGCCGCTACTTGACGGCTTCCGACGAGGCGTTTCTCCTCGGCATGACCGGAAACAAGGTGGCTCCTAACCGCGCCGGCAAAACATGAAGGATTTGCGGATTGAGTGGCAGGCCCATTAAGGATGGGTTTCAGGTAAGCCTTGACTATGGTATTTACCTAAATTAAATTTTCGACTATAAAAATTTTACTCCAAATAGTCATTAGTCATTTAAGTACAGTAAATATTTTTAACAGCGTTAACTACAAGTTTTTGCTGATTGAATTGTCAAATATTTATTAACTCTTATATACTTTAACACTAATATCTAATTTAATTAATCCGGTTAATAAAATTGAGGGCTTACGGGGGACCTATTTGAGGGGCAACGGCGGCACGCCGCCGTGGAGGAAGCTCCATAAGCACGACAACCCTAACACGGCTTCAACGCACAATTGGATTTTATGGGATGTGGAGGCGTCGAGGTGCCGGAAGATGAACAGTTGTCCGGATTATTTAACGCTAGTTTCAAGTTTCTCATCGCTCTCCGACGAAACTTTCCAGCTTGGATATGGGTTCACCGGTGTCTATGCGGTCAAGTTTTTCTCCAAGAGTTTTAAGGTGCGTTTCTTATTTGACTTGTATTTTTTTTATCATGAATTTTATAGTCAATTAAAATCATACATCAAAACAAAAATTTTACTATTTATATTTTATATAATATCGAGTTTAAATGGACTATATAATATGTATTTAATTTAATTTGAGTTTGATTTAATTTAATCGACTAAATGTAAACTCATAACTAATTGGTCATAAAATATGGGGGAAATTAAAGGTTCATTATCATTTTACTCATAACCTTTGGAATGATTAAAGGTTCATTATGGGTATACTGTTGGGGGGTTTATTGGCAAATATTAAATCAATGCCCACAATATTGATGGGTGTAAGTGTCTGGGTCGTTTGGTTGGTAAAAGTCTAAGTGCAGTCACGGGTACAAAAAGAAGTTCAATCTAGATGGAGAGGTGTTGACCGTTTATTCGGGATGAGACTCGAATTTTATCAAATTACAAGGTATTTAGGGGTGGATGGTTAATTAATTGGCCTTGTTTGACAATTATAGTTACGAATAGCGGATAACGAATTAGCATTAATAGGTTTGACTAACGAATTATGTTAGTGATTTATAAAAAAATGTTTGGTAAACTAGTTATTGTGTGTTTTATTAGCGATTTGAGGTGTTAAAATGACATATAAGGAGCGTTTGAGTTTTAGCCAATTGAGGTCCCCTAATATGAGGCCGTTTTGTAAAAATACATTTCATTTATCAAAACGTCAAACCCCAAACGCTGTTATTTAGTATGTCGTTTAAGAGTTTTAGTGGATTTGGAGTTGCCCCAAACCTAATTGGACTAATCAAAAATGTTCGAAAATGAACGGATTTGCACAACATCAATTTCTGACTGTATCCTGTCATTTACCAAACAAGGCCAATAACATAAGTACATGAATCTAGTAGGGGACTATCTAGTAAGGGTACTTAAATGGGAAAATTATTTATTTTGAGTTTTAAATAAAATTTGCTCGCATTTATTTAATAATTAGGAAAATACTTTTGCGATTACCATATCTCATTAATCCCTTCCTGGATCTAAAAATGAATAATGTATTCATTTTCATGAATTTGAGAAAATTGACTGACCATCACTCGTTAATCAAGGAATTTATTATATCAATATAACAAGATAATATGTCAAGAGTGACTAGTAGAAAGTCATAAATGTAAAAGACTAGGCAATAGTTTCAAGATTTTAATTGGTAGTTTTTTTTTTTTTTTTTGAGAATTTCAAAAAATATATATATATTTTTAATAATGTCTATAAATTTGGGAAACTTGTCTCCACATTAGTGCAAGTAAGTGCTAGGGACAAATTGGCATAAGCATGCCCATAATTGAAAAAGGGTCCACTTGTATCAAAAGAACATAAATTAAAACTTAAAAATTGTATAAAGGGTTGAGAATTTGCCTGCCCATCTTTTGGAGTTCCACAGGCACGAACTTTTTTGGCAATAGGAATTGCCTACCAAGGAATTTACTTCATTAAAACTTTAGATGATGTCCCATGATTCATGAGGAATCACTTTCATTAGGAACCACAAGTAAGGCTGGGAAATAAGAAGTGTATGACTATGCATACAAAAGAATCCACACTTTCTAACCACTTTGCTTCAAGATTTGGACTCTCACTAAGTTAACCATATCACAAGGGAAATTTTTTGGGAGGCCCCAGAAATTCGATAGGGGCCGAAGCAAAGTGGGAACGGATTAAAAAAAAAAAATTCAGTAAAAGGCGAAACATTAAAAACAAAAGAGATAATTAAAAAAAAACCCATCTCATTATTATTAATATAAAAATGTTATATATATATGTGTATAAACTGTTGAAGCCAACAATAAAAAACATGTTACTTACCAAGGATTTGATTCCTACCTTTAATCATAACTTAACATCACTGCTTAACCAACTCATCTAAATCAACCCGTTTGTTTGATATTAAATAGTTTTATTTTACTAATACTAACACATACTATATATAATACAAAATTTATATATGGGTGAGGCTGGGGAGTGGCAATGAGGGGGGGCAGCAGCCCCTTATGGCTTTCGTCCGCTAACATTCGTGAAACAAATATTAATATTAAATATGTAATACTTTTCAATAAAATAAAACTATTATATTTTTATTGAAAGTATTTTTACAGTATTAGTGAAAAATTATTACATTTCATAAGTATTTTTAAGTATTAGTGAAAAATTATTTACATTTTCATGAGTATTTTTTTAAGTATTAGTGAAAATTATTACATTCTCTATTAAAAAAAGAGTTAATTTAAGTTTTGTTCTAATTTATATAGGTGTTATTTTATTTAGTTTTTTTTTTTAGAACATCATTAATTAGTCCTAATATAATCTGTGACATGAATCATGTTTTAATTTTTCGTCAACGCAAAGCTTGATTTAAATAACGTTTAAATAAGAGGGCCATTTTTGTTTACTTTTTTATTTTTAATACAAAATGGGGTTTGACCTGGTAATATAATTTTATTTTTATTTTGAAAAAAATCACTAATTTATGGCTAGAGTCACATGTCTTCTTCAATTGGCAATCCGTGCATATTGGAACCTGAGCCGTCTGCGCAGTTGAATGACACATATAGGAACTAAAAAGAAATTATATTTAGAATTGAATAGATTGAAATGTCCTCATATTTAACGTGCATTTAAAGAAAAATTCATTTGTCATAAAAGAAAAAAAATGATCATGTAGCAATAGTATATACTAAAATCAACCGGAATGTTTTAAAACAAATGACTAAAAATAAAATATTACCTGTAAATCTATGACAAAAATAGATTAGATTAAAAAAAAAGGTTTTACATTCAACAAAATCGCACTTGAGAGATGATCTCACACCGAACAAACGGTATGATTAAATGTTTTGAGTTTCTTTTTCGATCAGTGAATAAGTTTGTCCATGTTTTAGCTAGGGCAGTCCGTTCTCAATCTAATCTGTTATGTTGGATTACTTCGGTTCCTTCTTGTATTGGAGCATGTAGTTGAATATAAAAGTTATTCCTTTTGATTTCAAAAAATAAAAAAAATTCCGGCATGCATTAGGGAGTTGCTCTTAATCTTACCGTTGGTTTGGTGTGAAATCATACTAAAAAAAATGAAAGTTGACTTAAAGGAATTCTGCCGTATGCATTAGGGAGTGCTTTAATTTATTATTATACCATTCAATTTTGTCAACTTTTTTATTATTATTATAGCTTAGTTTCATTAATATTAATTGTTCATGATGGTTCTAAACCATAGATGATGGTCGTTGGTCTTAGGAAATATAGACTCTAGTTAATATAATTATTTAGAATTCATATATAATTTATTTTAAATTATAATAAGTTATAAATTCTCTTTGATAAAATATGAGAGATTAAATAATAGCTTATTCTGAATCACTACCTCAAGTACTATACCAAAACAAGATCCTAATTTGTAATATTATCTAATCAACAATTAATTTTATCAAACCACTTTAGTTTAAATTAATTAATTTTATTAGGTACTAACATTTCAGTCAGATGTGCCAGGAGAGAGTCATAACTAAATGTTTGATGGTTTGTTTAATTGTTTTGGTTCCAAACCTAGACATCTAGCCTATTATTGTATATTAAAATAAATCATTTTTTTTCATAATTTACATTATAATATATACCATGATCCATAGAATAATCTATCCAATTTGTAATATTAATATTTAAAATTTGGCGGCCCTAAAAACCCCAATGGACCCAAGAAGAAATTGTTGACCATGTTTCTCGTAGGCAAATTATTATGTGGATCATGATTCATACATTGCTATGTAGTTGTGTAATTCATAACAAAAAATAACATTTTTAGTATATTAAATTACGTTATTATGTGTACTGAATGTACATTATATAAAATAATGTAACTTTTAGTACTCAAATAATGTATTTTTTTTAAATATAATATAAATTTTTAATATATTAAAAATATATTATTTATATACTAAATATATATTATTTTGATAGTATAGTCCACATAGTTGTGTGGACACTAATGATTGGTTCTTACTTCAAAAGAGGTAATTCTGAGCCCTAAGGGCCCCCACACTCCGACTCGACAGAGCATGTAAGGAGGATGTAAATCACGGCGACTCAATGGGTTAGTAGGCAGGGCCAAATGACGGTGCGCATAAGGAATCTGCCCACTTTAGACATAATTCCCACACTGCCGCCGCCGAGGTTCAAACCTTGATCTCTTACCTCAAATACTGCCTACTAAACCATTGAGCTAAGCCCATGCGGGTAATAATGATTGGTTCTAGCAAGTTGCAAGGACGACTTTTAACTTTCAAAATTGAACCCATAGTAGTTGAAACTTGAAAGTTGGAATTCTCCAAAGAAAATACACAGAAACCTCTTGCCTTGAAGAGTCGTATTTGGGTTCTTTCTTTTGACCAAACAACATTTAATTTGGCAACCAAACTTCTCACGTTGGTAGTTGAAACTTGAAAATCTTATCACTTTATTGCCCAATTGCCCCATTCTTGCACTAATTTAACGTATTACAATTAATATAAAACAAATCGATCATCAAATATTCATGGACGACATGAATGAGATAACACGTAGGTTTAAACATATCATGTTGTACACGTTTATTTTCACTAATAACTTTTTTTTTTAAAAATAATTATTTATAATTAAAGAAAATTGGTTAGAGATTAAAATTGAAATTACCTGTATTGAAACTCGTCTTATGACTATAGTCGACAAAGAATCATAAAGGCCTTGTTTGGGTAAAATAGTTTAGCTAGTCAATTTTGACTTATTTCACCACTATTGATTGTTTGACTTTGTTAAAAAATCAATTATACCAAACAGCTAACAACCAATTTACCAATATTTTTCTAGCAGAAGTTAATGTTATCAACTAGTTATACCCCCTAATTGACACAATCAACTAACCGCTAACGGTCATTTACTAATCTGGGTCAAAGAGGTAAACAAGTCACTTAAATTAAAAAAAGTCAATAGACAACTGCCATGATGAATCTAACTTGAAACTTTCATGTTATCAAGTTAAACTGTCTGACCAACTTTCAAATAAGGATCGGCGAGACGGATTCTTGTGTGATTAAAAAAAAAGAGTGAAGCGTTGTTGACTCTTTGTGCTTTATTAAATTGAGAAAGTATGTTTGAACAGATACTACAATGTAACAGATTCAATAGCATTCGAAAAAAATGATAAGAATGACACGTGATACTACATGTGTATATGCTGAACAGCTATATTGAGCCACCAGAAGCGTGCCGAATATACCGAATTAGAAAATTTGTTCAAAATTTGGTCCAACGAACGTCTATTTATACATCTCTCTCTTTCTTCATGTTAACTAGAAATAGAAAAACAAAACATCATAGTCTTATCTAATCCATTGTTTTCTTCAAAACCTCAAAATTTGCTACATTTTGTGCTTGAATATACCTTATAATAATCTACAGACTACCCCTTCGTTCAATCTCCCAGCCATGGAGATGTTCCACCGAGCTAAGACGGTGCGGTTGAGAGCCACCACGACAAAGTACTTGACCGCCGAGGAAGACGAAGAGTCGGTGACCCAGACCGTAACGGCAACGCCAGGAGCGCGCGGTGGACGGTGGAGTTCCCGGAGAACACCCGACAACGCCGTCCGCCTTAAGAGCTGTTACGGGAAGTACTTGACGGCTTCCAACCAGCCGTTTCTGCTCGGCATGACCGGCCGGAAAGTGCTTGCAGACTTTGCCCCGCCGCCTCGACTCCTCCGTCGAGTGGAGCCGGTTAGGGATGGAATCAGGTGAAGCTCCGGACAAGGTACGCCGTCGCCGGCGAAATTGAACTCTGATTATATCGATATTTTAGTAATCGAATCCAATTGTTTAGTAATTTTGGGGTTTACTGTAATCAGGTATGGGCAGTTCTTGAGGGCCAACGGAGGCTTGCCGCCGTGGAGGAACTCTGTTACGCACCGATATCCCTCATCGGACGACAACGCAGGAATGGATTCTCTGGGATGTTCATGTTGTCGATATTCTTGTTCAATCTCCTGTTCCTAAACCCCCGCCTCCTCTCATCACTCACTCCGATTCTTTTGCTTCGGAATCCAATTCGCCGTCAACAGCTTCATCTAAATCTCAGAGCTTTTCCGGTCAAGAGGTACAGTCCCATTTTATGTTCTTTCCTTGAACGGAGGCCGATAAAGGCCAAGTTTAGTTGGACAGAGGCCGATAAAGGGCTCAAGTCCACCGCCTTTAATTTTCTTTCAGTATAAAGAAAATAAAGTTACATCATTAGCTACAATTATAGATTTTAGTGTAGTGATAATTGCTCTGCACTTAAAAGCTGACAGGCATCGGGAAATTGTTGAGTAGAGGTTGGGTGGGGTCAAGTCAAGTCTTAAGTCCCATGTGCCCAGATGGCTAGGTTTGATTATTGGGCAGAGACCTTAAAAGGTCAAGTCCACATTTTGCTTCTCGAAAATGTGGGTTGTATAAAGAAATAAAGTTGCGTCTTTGCTATGTGCTATAGCTTTTATAGTTTTTTTGGCATAATGCATATTGATAGGTGTTGGGGGAATTGTTAGGCGGAGGTCTAAAAGGGCAAAGTTCAGCACTTTGTCTCTCGAAAATGTGACTATGGAGTATAAGGAAACATTTCCCATTTTGCATCCTATTCCTTTTCAGTTCATACTTTTACTACCATTTTTCATCCCATTTTGCAAACTGCTTCATAGTGGGAAGGCCATCCAAGAGGTTTTGCTGGGATAGTGGGAATGTTGGAACATTGGCATTGATTTTTGCTGTTCTTGGTTTAAATTTTGCAGTCTGGGGATCTTTGGATAATGGTAGCTAGAATGGTTGGGAATGGAGGCTGATTTTTTATCGGATTTGCTGACGACTATGGGGGGCTTGATGGAGTCGAGGAGCGTTGCATGCCATTTTAAGGGGAACGGAGTGGGAGAGTTGAAGAAGAGGTTGGAGGAAGAGACGGGGCTCGAGGGCGTTATTCGTTTGTACACGAAGCGTGTTGAATGGGAAGCTTTTATCCCCTGCGGTTGGATCTTCCTCCGAATCATGCAGATATGGCTGTTGTCGTTGTCCCATCCTCTTCTAGAGGTCAGTTCTTGTTTGCAATCTTCCATGGAATATCATACTATTGTGCATTCATTCTCATGTGTTACACAAATTCGGTCCTAAGACATGACATCCCGAAATTTTATAAGATTGTAGAGTGTTTATGTCATAGTGTCGTAGTTCCCCGATCCCCTCTTAAGCTAGGGCATTATATCATCAAGGTTGCAGAAGGCACTAAGCCCTAGTTTTGGTGTCGTCCAGGGGCGCCTATTCGCTTCCTACATAGTCCACAGCCATGAGCGTCGTGGAGTTGCCGTTGCCCGTCATCCAAAGCTTCTAGCTTTGCGTAGTTCCCCCGATACCCTCTTAAGCTAGGGCATTATTCATCAAGGTCACAGAAGGCACTAAGCCCCTAGTTTGGTGTCATCCAGGGGCACCTATTCGCTTCCTACATAGTCCATAGGCCTGAGAGTTGTCGAGTTTGCCCATTGCCCGTCATCCAAAGCTTCTAGCTTTGTGGCTCGATCGAGTTGGGCGCCTAGTCGGCTGTCTAGGCCGATTCTTTACAGCATTGTATATCACATGACATTGTAGAAGTTACCCTAAGTTGGATATGATGATTATTGATATTGACATCTCTCTAGCACAATTAGTGTTGATTGTTGTTATTTTTGTGGTTTTCTCTGACTAATTAGTTTCTTGTTTTGGTGTTTTCAGTGGCTGGAGACTTGCACAGCAAAAACATTATAAAGAACTGCATGAGGATTAAAGATACTCATTATGTCTTTGATTTTTTGGTTCTTATTTCGATGTGATTATCTATGAAGTTTGTATATAGACTTCAAAGAGTGAAACATAGATATAGATATAGTATGGATAAATTTTTACTTTTTTTTTCTTAGTTGCATAGGATGGAATTTGATATATTATACGCCCAGAATAAATAATGCTGAATGAGAAAATCAATATATCCTATTAGTTGAGAAAAATAGCATTTAAAAAGACTTTTAAGTATATTTGTCCGCGGGTCGAAAAAATATATGTTTAACCAGCTCGTATGAAGACAATTTATTTTTTAAGTAATTAACTATTGAATTGCATCCTACAAGTCCACTTTAATTAGACTATGAAATATGTCAAAAATAATTATTAAGTATGAATATTGCATTTATCATCAGTATATATGTCCAAAAGGCAGCATGACAAAAACACCAAACTTCAAATAACCTATTTATTGTGGTGGTGGAATCTAAGACTCTTTGCCATTCCCTTTCTCATGGAGTAATTAACATATTATTATTGACTTAATTGTCATTGTCATGAAATTAATTGGACCGCAAATCATTACAGTCGCAAACATTGATTAATTCTTGATTTTATACAAAAGAGATAAGACTATTTGAAAAACGACTCTGCTGGGGATCGAACCCAGAATCTCTGGTTTCGTAGACCAGCGCCTTATCCATTGGGCCACAGAGTCCTGTCATTGCTCTGTATTAGTTAAACAACAATATCAATTGAATCCAAGAATTTCAATGTAATTTACCATTTTCATACCAGGCAATATATACCTAAATAGTTGTCTTTTTTTTTACAAAAATCCAAATCCACTCCAATCTTAAACGCTTTCTTTGTAAATTATATGTGTAGAAAAATGACCCACATGTTAATCATAATAAAAGTACATTTTTAATATACTAAAAAT
>VALG01004577.1:0-10735 GCA_009835305.1 Ipomoea purpurea | reverse complement strand
GTGGAACCCGTCTCATGGATCCTGGTCCAGGAATGGATCGGGTTCAAGATGAAATGTATAACTAAATCATGAATAAGAATGCTATTATTCATATCGAGAAACTATAAGTACTTTTGAAGAAAGAAATGTACGATGCCTTTTACATCGGTTTTGTAATAAGTATTATTTTTTGTCAAAAGTATTATATTTCCACTTATAAATATTGACCTTTTTATAAGGAAAAATATAACGGACTTTTGATGGGGAAAAAAAATATTAAATTATAGCGATTTGTCCTCAGAAGTAGGAAATTTCACTTTTTGACTATGTAGGTGTTGTTAATTGCAGTCAGAGCAAAATCTATCAAGGGTCTTAATAGCGCGGGAGATATGTAGGTAATCGAGAATACAAACAGCAATTTTCACTACCAACCAAGAACAAGGCTTGCACATAATTTAGCCAAGAATTCTCTATGTGTTTTACTGGCACTCCTATTTGGAACTATTGTACCATCCCACTCTATTTTATTGGCAAAGTGCAAGTTATAACTATGCATAAACATAGTTGTTTCCTTTTTGGGAAGAATGACATTGTAAAAAACTTCCCAAGTTTAGTACACCTCTGCTCAACATTTAGATCACATAAGAAGTTTGAAAGATGTCTACCTGACTCTCAGATAATCTTTGAACCATCATCAGATCATTCCTCCGGGAAACCAAGATGCCTATTAATGAGTTTAGCTTACTGGCTTAGCAATCACCGGGTTGATATGGAACGACAGACTCCAAGTCCCATGCCCGCAATGGTTTGATACAGTGTCTGGGGACGTGCAAAAACAAATGCTTCTATCCGCCAACTTTGCTAGCTCGCTTTGATGATTGTCCATTAAATCTTCATTGACTACCACGATCAGTTGGTTTGCCCAAATCGCAATGTCTCAAATATGCTTCTGAACCTGCAGCACAATCAAGTTTGATTGTGTATTTTCTTACATTTAAAGATAAATTTGGTTGAGCGTGACTCTTGCTCACCTTAAGAGAGGTCGGGAAATTCGAATCTCCTCTCGTATAGAAAAACCAAACTGGCCCAGTACTATTGCCCTTAATTGGGCTGGCCGGGTGCGAACGGGAAAAGGATTTAGTCTGAATATGTACGGGCTTAAAGGTGCTTTCCTACAAGTTAGAGCCTGCTCAGGGAACCTGATAAATTCTTATGAAACTACAGAAGTTCTCAAACTGGCATCATATCCTACCTTTTCTGGAAAAAAAAAGGCTGAATTATAACTGAAGGTGAAGAAAATAATAGGATTCATTTGATGATTCCTTTTCGCACTAGAAGCTAAACTGCGGAGTATGAAAACACCCAAATGATAGGGAAAAAGCAAGAAAAAAAAATCCTAAAGGAGGGCAATAATGCAAGGGGAAAATAACCAGAAAATTCATCATCATCATCATCAATCAGATAAATCAAAATAGAAATGTATTGAAACATGACTAACCTGCATGGCTAATAACAAGAGAATGGCAGATTTCAGATATTCGGCTATGGTCGATGAGAAAGTGAAATAGTCCAGTGCTGGGGATCCATTTTCTAAAGCAGACTGAAAATTTAAACGATTATCTAAGATTCAACTTTCACAGAGAAACACGATTTTGCCTGTTAACATATTGTTGAGAAACCAAAAACATGAAAAGATAATAACAAAAAACCAAATCTCAGATTTACCTTTCTGGGAACATAGGTTCCACGACCCATTTGAACAATAATATCCAGTTATAGCCCTTTCTTGAACAACTCTTTCCTAACTTCAGCCAGTGGTCGACAGCATTAACTAGAGCATCAAAACAAGTAGTTCCAACCCGTCACAAAAAACTATTCTCTTGTCATCCCCTTTAGCATCACCCTCCCCCATTCGAAAATGCCCGATTTTTATTCACTTTTCACTGAAACCTGTAAGTTTAGCAGCATCATTATACTAATCAATGAAAAATACAATTTTTTTAAAGAGAAGGAAGAATTTGACAATCTTCCATCCAACGCCTACTATGCATTTATTAGTTAAGTTTTAGCAGGAGAAGAAAAGAATTGAGTACTATCATCATAAGAAAGCTTAAAGAACAGATTTTTCACTAAAAACAGATTAAGATTTTCCTTAAAAACAGCTAACCTAACTATGGTACAGAAACATTTAAAAAAAAAAAAAAAAAAAAAAAAAACAGATTTTTCAACTTACTCGAAGTAAAGAACTAAAATTAGAATACTGGAAATTGAACTAAATTTCCCAAAAAAAAAAAAATCAAAAATGTGCAAATTGCAACCCCTTGATTTCTAGAGTTTGAAGCTGTAATGAGGACAAAGAGCAAAAACTTTACCCTATAATTCACCCAATTCACAATCGCATAAACCATTAACAATTCACAATTACCCAATTCGCAATTTATAATCACAATAAACCATTAACAATTCACAATTTATAATCACAATTACGAAATTAATATATAAATTCTCATAAAAATAATTTTGATATACTCCGTATCTAATAAGAAAACTTTATACAATATTTAGGGATTCATAAAATTAGGGTTAAGGATGTGTTATTTGGAGGTTCGAACCTGGAGGAGAGGAGTAATGGACGACGGTCGGCCACCCGGCGAAGCTGCTGACTGAGACGAAGACTGCCAGACGGAGATGGCGTCCACGGCTCAAATTCTTTTTTTCTTTTTTTTTTTTTCATTTTGAAAACGGCTTCAAATTATAATTTAAACGGACTCTAAGTTAAAATCAAAGTTTATGTTCGAACGATGCGTTTAGTATCCGCCGCCCAATCGCCATATTGTCACAGACGCCAAAACAAATTCTGTTACCGCACAAGATACTTTGTTCCCCGCTACTTTACCCGCCACCACGTTCTCATTCCTTCCAAAGTCACAGCCCGTCACCAAATCATCCCTCACAGCTCCATGCGATTCTTCCACCAACATTTTTTTTCCTTCTTCTCTCAAAGGTCCAATTCCAAAAGTCTCAACACGCTTGACAAAACATTTAATGAGAATGTAAAATTACGGTGACTCAACGACTCAACAGACATAGTTAAACTTAATGCTGAACCATTGATGTTAAACCTGTACAGATATGGGGTCTCTACGCACAAAGTCACTATATTGTCATTCACATTGTGTTTAGATGGCATGTAGTAACCTTTATCATGTGGGAAGTTATGAGATCGAGCCTCAGTAAAAGCGTTGTTGCCTATTTGTGTTTCATTAGATTGAGAAAGGAATTTTTTTTTGTGTAAACCACACATTGTGGTCCAGGTCTACTCTTTGCTCCGATAGGCACAGAAGCTGACCCAAAGAAAATCAAACCGAATTATTCCGAAAATTCTCCCCCACAAAGTGAGCCTTCATTTGTCACTTGAGCCACTCTATTGGGTTCAAAAAAACTCCTATTAATGCAACACCAATATTGTCGAGGAAGTGAACGTCGTAATCATTGGCCTCACCTACCCGTTATCATAATTTCTTCCAAAATAAAAAATCTCCACCCTTCCGCGTTTCTTAGCGGTAACATCCGCCATTCGCGTTGACGTCCGGCTTTACTCACCGGAATTTCTCCCGCCATCCTCCAATCTTGATAGCCCATCTAGAACCTTCTCGAATCCATTTTTTCCGATTCATATAGCCACAAGTGGACGAAGGCAAATTGTGTTTGATCGCTTTGATTATTGGATCGTCAGAACTGGGAAAGGGAAAATGGGCGGTTGATTACTACAACATACTGAAAGTGTCGAAGAACGCGACCGATGAAGATTGAAGAGGTCGTGACAAGCGTCTGGCGATGAAGTGGCATCCGATAAGAACGGGGAGAACAAGAAGGAGGCGGGGCCATGTCAAGCAGATATCCGAGCCTATGACGTGCTCAGCAACGCTCACAAGCGCCAGATCTATGATTTGTACGGCGAGGAGGCGCTTGAAAGTCCGGCCAATTCGATCAGGCGTCGCCGACTTGTGCTGGCGCCGGAGGGAATAGCTTTAGGTATAATGGCGCGATGCGATGACATATTCGCCGAGTTTTTTGGTCTATCGAAGGGAGGATTTAAGGACAGTCCTGTCGTTGCCGGTGGAGACAGAGGAACGCCGCGGAAGGCGGCGCCGGTGGAAACATGCTGCCATGTTAGCTTGGAGGAGCTGTATAAAGGATCCAAGAGGAAGATGCAGATTTCAAGGATCGTTCTCGATGACACGAGGTATGTAACTTATCTATGTATGCATAAATTCATTTCATTACTGAAACTGTGAAACATTACCGTAGTTTTTTTTGGTCTGTACATAGACGTATATATACAATATCGTAACGTTAATTGCCTAAAGTTGTATCTATATATCTGTTTATGTATCAATCTGAGTTTAATTATTAGAAATAAAAAGGTAAGTACATGATTAATCAGCCAAAAAAATATATGGAGAGGCCAGGAGAGCAGTAAATTTATGAGAAGGCTGTCTGGGGATATTCTCCCATCTCTTTCTTTACTGAATTCTTACTATTCGTCTATTTGATTCAAATCTTTTAAATTAAATTTTAGCTAAATTATGAGATTTAACTATAAGATGGGGTTAGGTAATTTATAAGTTGGGATAAATGATTTGGGACTGGTAGCATTTTCTTAATTGTGAAAAAGTAGACAGAATCTTACAAAAAGACAAAAGGTTTGGTTATAGCAAGTTGAAAGCTTGATGGAATTTAGAGTTTGAAAAGTGTTACTCACTTGCCCTACCTACTAAAATTTGTTTTGAAGCATTATTTGGCTACCCTTCATAAATATGATATTCATTTTCATCTATCTTTAGTAGTATGGTTGTAAATTGACATATAAAAAGTGATCAAATTTATAATTTTAGGAGAAGTCAAAATTTAGGAAATGGAACTGTTTGGAACATATTTGAATAGTTATTTTCTACTAGCATAGAGTGGTAGATAATCTCTTCATTGCAACAAATTAGTGCTGCTAGACTGCTTAGTTGGGTGTTGATATGTATCTTAAGGAGATACAAAAGGAAATAATATAGAGAAATTTTCTTCTAAGTCATTGGGCAGAGGCCGGTAAGGGCAAGTCCAGCACTATGTGGGTAGAGGGATTGTTTTGGGCGGGATGGCGTGCTGAGTTAAAGGACCAAGTCCTGCCCAGCCTTGCGTCGTTGAAAATGGTTTTTTTGTCTAGTTGGTAAAGGCTTGATGCCTAATAAGGTGGTATTAGAGCTTAGGTGACCAGGGCTCGAGTCGAGGTTCCTAGCCGTGCCTCCATCAACAATAAGTAAGTTGATAACAAAAGCCAATATTATACAATGTATCTGATTGTACAAAGTCTTAATTGTTACTGTTATCATTTTCTTGTGGTGTTTATGGGGTTATTGTGCAAATTGTGATTGTAGTAGCCTCGTGACTGTTGAGGAGGGTGTTGGCATATTACATATTAACTGGTTGGAAAGAAGGGGGCACTTAAGATTACTTTTCCTGAGGAAAGGGGTGATTAGTGAACCCGGGTGCTTGCCCCAGGAGACCATTGGTTTTCGTTGTTAGAGGAAACCTCATACCGTGTTCAGAAGGGATGGCCAATGATCTTCTTGTTCATAAAAGAACTTCCGCTATACCTCGATGCTCTTACAGGGCATTACAATGCAGCCTGACAACCTTGGATTGGTAGAGGAAAGCAACAATAGCCAGTAACCGAGTCATCAAGGCCAGGGGAAGGTGAACAAGAGTAACCCAAACGAAGGAATGCCGATTTATCAAGGGACCAGGTAAGAAAGGAAATTTAAGGATCAAGATTTGAGATTTCAAATTCCTTGCGCGGTCTTAGTTCAGACCTGAGGAAATCTGAACTTGAGGAGTGAGTACTGGGTTTAGCAGGCTGGAATAGCCAAGGCTTCTGAGCTCGCGTATTGCTAACACTGGAGTAGGGAAGGGGATGTAAAATACATGCACATATTTGCGATAGAGAAGATAATTGTGCAGTACTAGGAAAACGATAGGTAGTGAAGGATTCCTTAAGAAATTTGTTCCTATTTACGGTTTAGTGCAGTAAGTGCTCCGTATTTGCTTGTTTTAATGTATTGTAGTTTTGGTGGAGAGTATGAAAATGTATTTTTCGGATGTGTGATACATTTTTGTTCTCATTTGGTTTTAATCAAGTGCAGATCATATGATATATCCGGGTAACATATTTCATTTGGTTTTTTCGAAATCCAAGTAGTATCGTCTCCACTTTTTGTATTCATCTTTCATTTCAAAGGCTGAGATTTGTTAGACTGGTTATATCATCTGACGTCAAACCTAGGTTAACTACATATGTTAGATGGTTGGTGTAGTTGATTACGATGGACTTGAAGAAAGATATAGAAGAGAGTATTCGAGTAGAACAAAACGAAAGGTTCACCTCGTTCCGGTTAAGGCACTAAATATCTGTCGAGGTTAGGTGGTGCGATCTCGATCAAATTAGACGCTCAACTCGAACTAGTCTAGCACCTGAAGGTTGCCTGAATCTGCTGATTAGTCCGTTAGTCGCCATATGCTTGAAATCGCATTCGGCTTAAAGACGTTATTAGGCAGCTGCCAAGCCGGATTTTTTACAGCATGTCTATGTAAAAACAAGAAAGAAGGAAAGAAGTGATACCATTGATTAGGAGGATCAAGAGACCAATTTCAGCTTCGTCGTAGGCTCGAGCTAGCGATAATTATGTACATTATCTTACGGATTTACCAGTTTTTGTTTGACCTAAATATTTATATATTTCTTCAACAAAATTAAACACACAAGTTGAATTAATGGTTTGGGAAATGTATAGAGTAACCATAGCATTACTGCTCCATTGCATATATGTTCCCTTAATTAATTAGTATCTATGCTTCTGGATTTGTTCTTCTTGGAGGTTTGTTCCCTATCAGCCCAATAATCTTGTTCAACCACTTTGATTTCTTCACCAACACAAAACGTTGGCGTTGACTCTACCCCAAAGCTCTTGAGCCAATACCTATTTCATAGTAAATACAATCTCATATATTCAAAGCATATCATTTTTTGAATATAAAGTGGAGATGTACGAGATTATTGTCCACATTAACCAAGTGTTGTCGCACATAAACTAGAGGGAAGTTTTGGGACGGAAGTCAGTACAAGGGGCAGTCCACACCTGTCCTCTGGATTTTAATGTTGATGCACGGTTATAAGAGTCAGAGAATAAAGGTTAACGCGTTCCTACTAATTTATTAAGTTATTATGGCATAGTAATATGCGCTTTTTATACATATAAAAAATAAACGTAACCCCCCCCTAAAAAAAAAAAAAATTATCAAAATAGAACAATCGATATTAACAAAATCAAAGATAACATGTGTAAAAAAAAAATAATGAAACAGAAAAATACGTCGATACGAATAAAGAGTAACAAATAAGGAATATGAAACTAAAGGTCAAAACACACATGATAGCTGTAAGAGTGGATCTTACAATCTGAACAATACCAAAAAAAATGTAAATCAAGCCCGTTTGGTAACATAGTTAGCTTATCAGTCAGTTTGGCTTATTTAACCATTATTAGCTGTTTGACTTGGTTAAACAATCAATAAGTGTTTGGTTAATTAGCATTTTGTAAAAGCTTATTACTCCAAAACGTCAAAGCTTATCAGTCAATTTTGGCTTATTTAACCATTATTAGCTGTTTGACTTGGTTAAACAATCAATAAGTGTTTGGTTAATTAGCATTTTGTAAAAGCTTATTGGCTCCAAAACGTCAAATTTCAAAAAGCTACTCAAATTAGCTTTTTCGATCAGCTTTTTTGATAAAGTCATTTTGCATATAATAAGCTATTAGCTAACAGCTAACAACTAATTTACCAAATATATTTTTACACTCAACTAATGCTATCAATTAATAAAACTCACTAATCCAATCAACTAACAACCACTGTATACACCCAACACCACCTATGTCTTTTAAGCCAGTTTGGTAAAACCTCAATGTGTCAAGGTAAAAATAATTATATTGGAGGTTTTTAAAATAGTCATTCATTTATCTTCCAATCTTTCAATTATTACAAAATATATCTCTAACTTTTTTTTTTTAATGTGGTTTTCGTCTCTTTGAGCTAAGAAACCAAAACCACTATTAAAAAAATGCATTCATATATGATTTTTGTATTTTTTTTTTTTTTAAAAAACACACAATTATACTTTAAATATGTGCTCCATTTTAACTATAATTTTAAATTGATAGTTGAATTATACATTCACTTACGTTTTATATATTATATGCTCTTCACTTGCTAATCAAACATAAAATATGAGTCAAATCACAATCAAAATTCACGATTCTATAGTTCAAATAACCAAAATTGTAGCTTTTTGGCAAAGCTAGATAGCTAGTTACAAGACAATGACTAAAATAACTAGATTTATATAATTAAAGAACTAAAAACACGATTTTTCTCCAACGTACTTAATTATATATATTTATATATCGATCCAACCTGGTCTATATATAAAATTCATTAATTTTTGCATGCTATAAGTCGCCTGAAAAGAAATTATTGGTTCTTCCATCCCCAAGCTAGCTAAGCTAGGAATGACCAATTATTATGACTAAAAAAATAAATTAAAGGAAATGTGGAGATATATATTGTTAGTTACCAGTTGCTTTGTTTGCTTTGAGGCATCAAAATGGATCCTCCAATTCATAGAAGAATGGAAGGCAATAACAAGAGGCTTCTTTGTTGTTGATCCATATGATTCTGCCCAGGTTGATGATGAAGATGAGGAATGATTGGCACCCATTTCTCTCAACAAAATTGTGAGTTCAAAAAGAAACAAGTTTGGAAACTTCAATTTGGCATACACCCTTTTATACTAGTTAATCATGATATGCAAAAAAAAAAAAAAAAAAAAAAAAAAAAAAAAAAAAAAAAAATTATAATAATAATAATAAAATAATAATAATAATAATAATAATAATTTGAAATAGAAAACATTTTTTGTTTTTTAATTGATATAGAGAATATATTCTTGAAGTAACCTTTATGATATCAACCACACAAGTAAACATTATAGGATATGATGCTTAATTAATGTATTAGTAAGGATTCAATATTTTTATATATAGGATAATGTTATTTAATTTATATCATTTTTTTTTACCAAATTTATGCTAATAATAAGCATTTTGTCTTTATATTATTAACTTATATTGCACTCAAACAAAGTGTGTTACTTTTTTTTTTTTTCAGAGTGATGTTGTTTTTCTAACTATATATTTCTTTAGGTTGGGTCTAAGTAGATTCGGGTTTTAACAGATAATTAGTTAAATGAGAATTGATTCCAAAAGTAGACTGATTTGAGTTGGAAAATGAGGGCGGAATACTCGTAAGTAACCTTTGTCTGGCATTGATTCTAACTTTTGTCTGTTAGAAATAGATTTAGTCGAGAGCCCTCCATGCTATATAATTCAAATTCTTTCTAATTAGAAAGAATTTGAATTATATAGCATGGAGGGCTCTCACCGGCTAAATCTATTTCTAACATTGTTTTCAATTATTGTTTTGTCATTGTAGAACTAATTTAATAACTGTTTTATCATGGTTTCCAATTATTGTTTTGTCATTGTAGGGCTAATTGTCACGAACTCAACCTTGGAGACTCGGTAACGACAACTCGTAAGTTTGATAAAAGAATTTGTAAGTTTTATTCAGAATTTGAATTCTCATATTGTTACAAAATGAGTTCCGATAGATGGATATTTATACCTATTCCACCTCCTCAATGAATGGTAGAGATGGACTTGATCCTACAATTATTAATTCTATCTCTAGAACCTCCTTAAAATTCTATACAATCTTAAAGCGTTTCATAAGGTTTTAGAAGATTCTATAGATCTCTAGACCTCTAGTGCTATGTATATGGTTCCAGAAACTTCTACAAACTTTGAGAAACTATGTACTAATGCAGAAAGATGTCTAGAACAACGTAGCTAACTTCCGAAAATGCATAGCAAAGTGGCTCACGCGCTACAATAATGGTCTCTGTATTAGCTATTGTTAACTGGATCCAAGAAAAAAGAGTTTTCTTTTTATTTTGATTGCTTAATTGATTGATCTTTCCCCTGGGTTAGGGCTCTTCTTCGGCTAGAGGACCACCCTCAGATCCTTTGTGTTTTGTGGTTTCCTAATGATGGGTGGTCTTGGGCATGTGTCTTTAATTTGTTTACATTCATTGGTAGGGGTGGTCAATCGATTAATCGAATCGTTTTAATTGAAGTTTTTAAAATTTTAACAGTTAACTGAACCGAACTTTGTATTACCGAATTAACCGAATCGAGGTTTATTTCTCAGTTAACCAATTAACCGAACTTTTCTAAACTAAAATTTTATAACCTGAAAATCAAATACCTATAATAATAAACCTAATTAAAATAATACATATAATAATAAATTCATAAGAAAAATATACAAAAAAAAAAAAAAAAAAAAAAAAAAAAAAAAAAAACCAATATCATAACACATTACAAATTTATAGGGATTTCACGTATTAAATTATATATTTAATTATATATATATTTAAAATTTCAGTTAACCATCCAGTTAATTCGATTAACTAAAATTTTAAACCGAATTAACCGTTAATCAAAATTTTTAAAAACTTTTAAACATTAATCGTATCGAAAAAGTTCAATTAAAAAACAATTAATCGAATTTTGTCGTTCAATTGGTT
>VALG01004575.1:0-15840 GCA_009835305.1 Ipomoea purpurea | reverse complement strand
ATATGGGGTTTACTTTCTCTTATAGGACTAGGTGATTCTTATAGGTCCAATTTAAAGCGGATCCTAATATAATTGAATAGTAAAAGGCTACTTCCTTTATTCTAATAGATAACTAGGTTAGGATTCCTATTAGGATCTGAATAGTAAAAGGTTTACTTTCTTTATTCCTAATAGGCTTAAGCTCTAATTTGGGCAAGGGTCCACGGTTCATGGTGGACCTATTAATTAATTAAAGGGAAACCTAACATAATTAAATCATATTTAATTATTATTAGCGCTTAATAATATTAATCCAGGATTAAGTCTAACACCCCCGGGGGGTGTTCACCGGGAGTATGAGGATGTGTTTTTTCCAGGACCCCATATGAGTGCCTTAAAGCAACACCAGATGAATGAGATGATTTATTGAATTAAAAAGGGTTGTTGCTTTGTTCAGAAACAGATTGCATTTGAGGGGATTTTGAAGCAAAAGGCGCGTACCGAGTTCAGGAATGGGGATGAAACTCCCGGTTCTTTACTAGTGGTTAGACGCGGGTAAGTTTCCGAGTGTAAGGGTGGTGCGGTGTGTGGTAGAGGATAGGCAAGGGATTGCCATCAGGCGGTCTCTTCTTTGAGCATATGTTCACCGCGGAGATTGGGGTTTTGATTTGACTAGGCTGGACTGTGTGCCCGTTGGGTAAGGAGGGCGTTAATGAGGTTTGGACGGTTTGCCTGAGGTGGAGAGGGAGGCGGTTGTTAATGCAGATGACTCTACGGTTGCAGGGCGGATTGGGTTTCTCGGGGGCCTTTTATAAGGCTTGCTGGGATATTTATCAGGGATGAGTGTCGTATGTTCGGAGTTCTTTGATGGCGGGGAATTCACCAGGGCTATCACGCACACACTCCATGTCCTGTTGGAGAAGAGACAGTAGAGACTTGCGGATACAGGGCATCTGCCTGTGAATTTCAGTGCAAGCTTTCACGAAGTCATGGTAGTTCGGATGGCATACAGTTTGCCCCCCCCGGGTGTTGTCACGCAAGCAGATTGGTTTGTGACCGGGTGGTTATTACAGATATGTGCTTCTATGCGTTCTGAGATGTGCAGGTTTTGGCTGGCGAGAACCGGGATCTTATAGCGTTAAGCTGGCATGGTAAGGCTTTGCGGGTATCATGGTTTTTATGCTTCGTGATGCGCCGTTTGGGTTTCAGTTGGGGGTCCTGGATAGATAGTGGTGTTCCGGCCGTGTCTAAGTGGGTATTCAGTGATTGTGAATGGAGTCAAAGAGGGCTTCTTAATCTAGCGAGGCTCCGGTAAGGGGACTCGCTGTCCCGACTCTGTTTTGTGATTGCAGCTGGGTTTTTTGTCGGTGTACATTGCGCGGGTTACTATGATTGGCATACGGTGCCCGGTTTCACAGGCAGGGACGCCAACATATTCACCACTGGCTCGCGGAGATGTTATTATTTTATACGGAGGTTGGGCTATTGAGTGTAATTGGGGCGTTAAAGGAGTACGAGGGATCTCGGGACAGTTGGGTGAGCTTTCGAGAGTTTTTCATGCCCTCGTTATCAGCCCACGAGTTTGAGCAGTTTGCGGGCACGGGTTGTGTCATAAACAGTACTTCTTTCACATATTTGGTTTGACGGTGTACTAGTAGGCCGTAAAAGTTATCATTGACTCCGGTGATTGATAAAGTTAAGGTTAGATGTTGATTGGCTGCGCGAGTGCTTCGAAGGGCGGAAGCATTTGATCTCTTCGTCTTGCAGGAAACGTTGACTTATTTTCGGCCTGTCGTCGCCTAGCATGGTCATACGGGATTTGGGAGGATGTTATGCGGTGTTTTCTGGAAAGCAGGGGGCAGGTACCTTGGAGTTCGTGGAAACCTCTCTCTCTAAAAGAAGGAAGGGGGGGCGAGTTCTATTTTTGGGGGGCTAAATTGTTGTGGAATTTCCGGAGATCATACTTTATGGTCGGGACTTTATGAGGCGAAAATTGCAGTGGGTCTACCGGTGCTAGTTGGTTCAGAATAGAGTTCGCACACCTGAAGGGATGCTGGCGGTACGCGATGAGGTTGAGGGGTTCTGACTTTGCGGTTGTTCCGAAGCCGGGTTAATTTTTTGGTGGAAACTGGTCGGGTCTAGGCCCACTTGGCAGGCTCCTATCCACATCGGGGGGTTTCCTACTCCGGGATATGTTCTAGTATGTGCGGGATGGCGAGTTGATCTGACGTCACGATGACTTGGCATATGCGGGATTAGGCTGACTGTCTCCGCTTGGGGCAGGGCCGGCGTGTTCCACTGGACCGTGGGGTCCGACGGTAATATGTTATTCTTCCTCTGCTAAGGGCTTTCTTTGGCTGGCTTTGCCATGCAGGCCCGTCTTAGCTATGTGTTTGGCGCAAGCACTTTTTTAAGTGTTCCTGGCTTGGGAGGGTGTTCGAGGGGGGCTTCCACGGATGACATCTTGGCCCGTGTGGTCATGCTGATGTTCGGTGTCAAAGGTGTTGTCCAGCCCGGTCCGGAGTCTATTTTATCATTTTGTTATTCTGGGGAAACAGGAGGCTGTTTGAGATATGTTTGGCACCCTGATCTACTCGCCGGCACCAGAGTCTGTAGGCTTTGAATGCGGTGGGCTCGGGGGGGCGGTACCCTCTTTTGTCTTTTGTTGTTGAGGTTGCCGTATCTGGTGTTGGGGAGTGTGAAGCACCGTAATGGGGTGCATGTCGGCCGAGCACACCAGCGTTGACGGTGATGCATGGGATGGAAAGTTTGGGGGTGTGGAAATGTCTGTTTAGGCTTGGCCCATGCGATATCTGCCTTAATGGAGGCTATTGTGGCATACTTGGAGGAGCCACATGGGCCGAGGGTGTTATTAGGACGGTCAGTGTGGTTCAACCGGTTGCCGGGGGTTAAAGTCAATCGTTTCTCGGTCTTCGGCGGTGGGGGGCTGCGGGCCGTGGGTGCGACCAGGAGGGTGGCTTTTGCTACGGGTTGCGTGTTGGCCGGGGCCACGGGCATGTCGGGTCTTTTCTTTGCCTGGATGGTGCCTGGCCGGGGGGGAACTATTTGATTGATATACGAGTCACATTGGGGCGGAGTGGCCAGCTGTTGATTCTCTGCTCGTCGCCGTGGATTAGATGATGTGGTTGAGATCCGTTTCTGGTTCTGTGGGGTGGTTTACTGTGCTGTGTGCCCGTCTAGGGCCAATATGCTGCCCAGGAGCTAGCTACTGGGCGGTGGACTAGGCGGGGGGGCCATTTTCGGAGACTCAATGATCTGCCGTAGGGATCCGTTCTACTGATACATGATGATGTGCCCCCCCCCTATGTGTTTTTGATATTTATGATCCGTGATTGTTTGTACTTTCTTTGCGGTTAGATGGATTATGTTAAAAAAGAAAACAGAAAAAAAAAAAAAAAAAAAAAAAAAGAAGGAATAATTAAATAAAATATAAAAAGAAAGGAAAAGAAAAGATTGGGGTAGAAAAGATTGGTGGATAAGAATGACGAAAAGAATGGAGTGAAAAGATTGAGGTGAAAATGAGAGTTGGGAGGAAGAAAGAGTGGATGGGTCAAAAATACAGTGAGTGTGTGAGTTCTCTGGAGACCGGAATCCCATGCATATGCAGTGCTGGTCTCAGTAGGTGCTGGCGGTCAAACGGGCACCTAGTCCGGGTCTGACGGATGTGCCGGCAGGGATTATCAAATCGTTTGCCTGGTCAGGCTGCTGTGGCCAATAGTTGCTGAGTTCTTCTGGACTCGGGGACGGGCTTATTTGGGGGTTGCTTTTTGTTTCGCGTTCACGCCGTTATAAACTTAAAACACTTCACCCGGAGATAGATGGGTGTGGGTATGGGACAGATGTTGTTCTGCTATCTGTTATTTTTTGAGGTGCTGTTTCTTTGGACCTCGGGAGGCATGGGAACTGGTCTACATGGGCTCTTTGGTTTGCCTTTGCAGGATCTTTTGGAAAGACGGTCTCAAAGCGATGGAAGCGGTAAAATTTATCGTAGCCGGGCGACGTGGCGGGTTAGGTGTTTTTAATCGTGCTGGTAGTCAGCTTGCGGGCCATAGTAGCTATCCCGCAGGTTGGTTGGTTCGTGCTGGTGTATCGGGATTGCTATTGGTTGCTTGTGTGCGTTGTGATTTATTGGTCCGGTATTACCCTTGTCTTCGGCCGGCGGGTCACTTGACTTAGGCTGCGTGCCATTGTTGTTATGTATTGGCATGCCGGTTCTACAGGGGCAGTCATGGCGCTCCGGGGAGTGTTACATTGTGTGCACCCGGTGACGGCATTATGGTGTGTGTCGTGTTAGTGCAACTGGTTGGGGGGCAGTTTGTGAACGCGCTCTATCTCGCTATTGAGATTTGGGATTCATGATGGCTGGGACTGCAGTTAGTGTAGTGCATATTTGGCAGTAGCATCTCGTCTACTTGCTTGATGAATACTCCTTGCTGCGATGAGGTTAGTGTTGTAGCGTATGGCCTGGGGGATTCATGTTGAAGCCCCGGGGGGCCTTTATTGTTTTCGTTTTATTGGTTTCTTCTATTTGTTTTAATTTGGCCATGTGGGGCATAAGTTTTCATGACTTCTGGCTTCGCCTTGTTATAATAGTTCTTATTCCTTTTTAACAAAAAAAAAAAAAAGAAAAGAATAGGCAAACTTTATACGGCCGTGTGAATCACGTAATCAACAACAAAAACAACCACCACCCACCCTACCACTTTCATAATCCACAACTACCTGCAATCGAAACTCATACTCAGTCATTCAAATCACCGTACCTCACGCTCGACAGGTTCGGCACATGTAGGAACCTCTTATCTTGTTAATGACACTCCTTACTTCAAAAGGAAGTATGACCCATTGCCAAATGTTTAGGAACCACATCCAAACTTGCTCAGCTAAATATCATCCGCTAGGTTAAAGCCATATCTTGAAATTTCAAACTGACAAAATAAGGATCTAACTAGGTCTGATACATTGTACCACCCCGGGGATTCTAGGCATGACCCCCGGCGTATGTTACGTGAAGACTTGTGGCATGACCTATAACCTACCTCTGGAAACTCTATTTGATTGTTTGAGGCCTTTGTTTTTTGTTTTGTTAGCACATAACTGATATTTGCAGTACTTTTACACATACATATAAATTACAATTATATAATACAGTGAGATAAAACAAAAATTGATAATTACAATATTATAATATATCGAAATTATCGATACCTAAAATACATCATATCATTAGTGAAACATTTACGTATAATGTTTCATTGGTGTAATATTTGAGTAGAACCCCTCCATTGAAATCTTCTTGAATACGAATATAATAGTTTTTTGGGGGCCTTTTTTGAGATTGTATTGCTAAAGGCTACACTTTAACTAATCATATGCATATTTGTCAAACACCCTATAAAATTGCGACTTTAATTTATTTTTTATTTTTTGTTGTTGTTGTTGTTTTTTTTTTTTTTTGAAATAGGGTCCGTTTACTTAACTTGGAAGGGGATTTTCAGGAAAAAATGGAAAAATTAAGTGAAATTAAAATTGGAGTTGTTTATTATTTTCCCATTGTCTATTTTTTCTTTTCCAACTTCATGTAATTGGAGAATGAGATTTTGCATTTCAATGGGAAATGAAAATATGCGCGTTTACAGTAATTTACGAGAGTTGGAGGTTCGAATCTTATAGCTGCTTTATTCACTTCTCTTATCCTTTTGCTGTGCAGACGTACCTCTGGCCTTTTTCCTTTTCCTTCGCGACCGTCTTACCAATTTCAATAAAAATATATTAACATTCCCTTAATATTAATATTCATTTTATTATTATTATTTTTTATATTATTATTTACAAACTATTTGCGTCATTGTACTAAATATATCTTATTTTATATTTATTATTTTATTCTATAATTTAGTGATTTTACCCTATTTTATTTTTTATTATCTTATTATTATTATTCATTATTATTGAATTGTTGTAATTTATTAATATATGTTTTATCGACTTTTGTAATTTAGATTAGTGTCTGAATTTTTTTTAAAATTAAATTTGTAAATGAAATTAGAAAAATGGGAATGGAAATTGAGAAATGAAAATGAAAAATGGAGAAAGAAACTGGAAAAAATGGAGTGAAAACTGGAATAGAAACAAGATGAGTAAACCGACCTAAATTTTTTTGAAAATATTTAGTGTTTGTTTTAGGGTGTGTTTGAAACCTGGAAATGAGTTCTTGGATCCTTTTCATGTTTCCTTGTTTTGGGATGTGTCTAAATCAAGTCACAGAAATCATTTTCGTTGACTTTTGGATAATAGGCTTGTTTGAAGGAAATGGAATTCCCCACCTTTTTTTGGAAGTTTTCACTTTTACAATCACCACCACATTAACACATCCCACATAATCATCCTACCCCATGCGCCGCACACACCACCATTACCACTACATACATACCGATATACCACACATCAATCCAACCTCACCACACCCACCCGCACCAACCTACCTACCCACCCCCTCTCACCACCATCGCCACTATCACATACAGCCCGCCGCGCCGCCACCACTCCTTCAGGCACCACGCCCCAACCATCCACCCACCTGTAACCCGTCATTCAATCCCAGTTATATTATTATTTTATTTACATATATATTATGTATTGTATGAAACATAATAAACCTACTAACTACCACACCCATTTTTTTGATATAGTTATTGTTATTTTTTATTATATTTTAAACTTATTGATTATATCATATTTATATTATACATATTGTTTAATTTCTAATAAAAATTGAAAATGTTTAATTATACAATTTGTTAATTTCAGAAAATATGACAGAACCACAAAAAAGTTTTTAGAAGAACAATTATCGACGAAAAGGAAAATCTTTTTCGGTTTCCAGAAATAAAAAGGTTTGAAGGTTTAGAGCATCAATTGTGTATATGTGGGGATGATGTTCGTTTAAAAAATTCACTTCGATCCTCATGAATAATTATAGTATGGAGGGGAGATAATTGAAAAAGATCCCCTGAAATGGTGGGGTTGCAGAAAAAAAAAGAAGAGAAGTCGGCTGTGCGGTTTCGGAACTAAGTCTGGGCAACAGCCGCCGTGCATGCACCGGCGTGGGCGCCTGAGCGGTTGATTCTTTTATTATTTTATTTTTTTTTTTTTTTTTTTTTTCTTCTCTCAATTTTTTCATCCTGCTTTACATTTATCTCATTTTCCCAACAATGGGATGGCCTGATAAACGACTGGCAGCAAATTTGTATGGAAGCCGAAGCAAAAAAGCCTGTGTTTTGCCGTTTTTAATGACGAACGCGGGAATGACAGACGTAGTCAATTGCCTTTGCAGTAGGGAAGAAGCAAGATACCAGCAGATTATTAAACTGCTTTAGCATTTACATAGGTACCTTACACGGAATGGGATAGCTCAGAGTTGGTGGTAAAGCATGGGTTCTGCTGGCTGGCCGCTGTGTCCGTGTAGGGATGGGCTTGTCGGCTCGCTAAGTTCACTTATTGATGTCTGGTACGGCGAGGAGTATCAGAAGAAAGAAAAAAATATGGAACAGGCCCTGGGCACGACTTCTATGTATTTCATGCCTTCCCCCCAATTGGACGGCTTCGTGCTTCGCTATGAATAATGCTTCCTGATGATGTTGCGTATCCTGGCCACATCCCGTTGTTGTGATTTTCTCAGCCTGGCCGCCTTACTTCGGATTCATCGCAGTTGAACTGGCGTCGAGACTTGTACTACGCTTTTGTAGATTGATAGGTGGATCGAATGAAGATGAGAAATGTAAAACAAGGCAGGTGAAGCCAAAATGACGATGAGCGATTGGATGTGATGATGTTCGAATATTCGAGTTTCTTTGGCCAGGTGGTTTCGGCTATACGAGGTACGAGCTACGTTCTCTGATTGTGCGATTGCCTTTTTGTGGAACATTAATTAGTTTTCCGTAGTAGGAGTGATGATTTGAGGCAGAATGTTAAAGAATTACATTTGGCGAGTGGTTAGTAAGAAAAATGGCCTATTGTTTTTTATATTGCAGATATCTCAATCAGTTAATTATGGTAAATTACGTTGTTTCTTTGATTTCGATGGTGGCCCTCATTTTGCATCAAATCCACCTTTGTGGTAACTTCTTGATGTTTATTGTGTTTTATTTTCTACATGAAATAAAGTTTGACATTGAAATTTCATGCAATGGGTTGGAGGTATAATGGTTTATTCTTGATTTTATTTTCCCCCAATTTGCTGGACAGGTAAATTGGAATTGTTAACAAGGAAATGTACTATATTTCCCGTTTATTTTTTAGGTTGATTCTTTATTGTTCATATTTATCAAGAAAATATTTACCAGCATTGGATTACATATTGTTTTTTGCGGTTTTTTTTTGGAAGGAAGAGGAAATGATATGATAAAAAGGTAGCTGGTGGCAGAAAAGTGTGAGATCATTGTTTATATGAAAAGGGATGAGTATGTATTATATGGAATTGGTGTCCAATCTCAATGATTTCTGTACCTCAGATTTGTAGGGATTCCTCGTGCTGATATGTCGTGGCCAACTTAGGCTCAAAAGGAAGATGCATGAGGCTTTGCTGGGAATTTTGTTTGCTTAGGTTTGCCTGATGCTTCTGAGGTTTTGAGTTTCGTAATTGAGATGGATTAGCGCAGAAGTATATCAAGAAGAGATGGTAGAAAGATGTAAAATCAAAAGGGTGCGGTTCAACAATTACGTGCAGATGGAAACTTTGATATCATAATGGGACAATGTGTCCTATCCAAGAGGAAAAAATGGTTCTTGGTTCTGGGAGGTTTTAAACATGATCCAGGATATATTTGTTCCAGATTTATTATAAGGACAGTTCAGATTTATAACTTAACACCCCTTTTGACACTGCGCTGATAACTGGATGTATGAATTGAACCGAGGTTATTTGGACTTTCTTAGGCTTGTAACGAAATCAGGCATCACCTCATAACAGTGAGTATCAGGCAATTTGTGGGAATCTCCCCTCACTTCGGTTATTTCAATCTAAAGAAAGGGAGTTTGATGTCGCCATTCAGACAAATAGGAAAAAATACCCGTAATGTGCATTTGGGTAATTATTCACCGATTGGAATTAGCCCTGCAGTGGTTGATGACCCCAGAGACGATGGGTCGTCTCTGATGGAGAAGTATGCCATTGGATGCCGTTTGATCATATCAAAATTGAGATCCTGCGGACAGTATCGAGTACGGATCAAAAAGGGATTTTTGATGATCAAGAGTAACGCTGTGATGAATTCAAAGATTTGGAATAAATGCTGTTCAGATGTTTGACATAGATAAGAGTGGCTTCGATGTTGGTGCTTTACTGAATTGCAGAATTGATTTAAGAGGGTAACTGGAACAAAATAATTATCTTCACACTGAATGTTGAATTGCGTTCAAATTTTTTTTAATCTCCATTTTTGTTATAGCAGCCAAGAGTTTGCTCCAAGTCACAACTATACTTCTTTTTACTGTTGCATTTGAAAGGAGTTCATATTGACTGTTCATTTTTGGAATTTATGTACATTGTTGGCCACCGCAGTCATTTATGTATTTGTAAAGGGACGTTTTTTGTTATGTGAATTTAGATTACCTGGTATTCAGTTTGAGTATGTATAGTTTATATTTTCCCTTTGTTACGTTATGCTTATTTCCGGTAATGTATATTTTATCTATAACTTGGTGTTGCAATATGTTTTAACTACGTATGTATTATTTTCATTTTATATATTAGATTACTTTAAAATGTATACCTGCAAATGATCCGTACCGCGTATTAGTTTCGTGTGGTTTCTGGATTCACTTCCACCGGTATCACCCGATATGTCTTTAAACGACCACGCAGAGACGTCCTCCAGTTTTAAAAAATAATTCCTCGTTAGATTTGGTGTAAAATGAAATGATGCCTTAAATGTGATAAGATCAATGCTGTCTTTTTACTGTATATTAGCACCTTGCATATATTTTGTATTTGCTCCATCCGGTCGACTTTCAGGATGGGTGGAGTAAGAACAAGAGGCAGTTACGCTCTATTTGACAAAACTAAAATTCGCTGAGTGGAGAAGATGAAGACGTTACCATTGAATCTTGGTGCGATAGTAATCTGTTTGCATGGTATTGCAGTTATAGGGTGGATAATGATATGCAGCGTTTTCAAGTTGCCGCGGTGTGGGTTTGTTTATGATGATTACAAGTGTATAATGGTCAGGTTGTGTAAACTCAGCAGTTGTCTTTTCTATCGAGTTTATAATAGCTTCTAGTGCTCTGAAGGAGTGGTTGGCGACGTATAATTATCCTATCTAAAAGTTATAAGTTGAATTCTTGTTAACATTTTATGCAATTTTTGCAACGAATCAATGAGTCCTTGTGGAACATGGGAGATTTTAATTTCCCAGTCCCTGCTCATCCAGTTCATTTTATTGCTTCTTTCCATATTTAACTGAGGTAAAAGTATAGGAGTCATTGACCTTACAATTGTCTTTTTGGTGGTTTTATTGCGTATTCTTATCTTTCCGCTTCTTTTTCATTCAACCAAAATAGTTTCGTGTTGGCATCCATTATATTCTTCGTTGTTTCTCCATCTTCACAACCACCAAACTCTGATGGTGAAGAAGAAGAGAAAGGAGACGAGACAAAAATGGTGAGGAAGATGAAAAGAAAGAGATTCTTGTTTGATATGCATATGTATTCACTGTAGAAATAAGAATGAAAAATCGGAATATATAATATATAGGAAAGCAATCTGCAAATATGTACATTTAAGATTTTAAGGAATACAAATGTAATATTACTGAGAAAATATTTTGTTTCCAAAAATTAAAGAAGCTTCCAATCTATTTCCTATTCTGATGAGAGCGTTGGTGGATATGCTGAACAAGGAGTCAATCACGCCCTCTCAAGTTGGCGATGAATGTTAAGATTTGCCAACTTGACAAGCAAAGAATGAAGCCGATCTTTTCCAGAGCCTTAGTAAAAATGTATTCTAGTTGAGCATGCTTGTGAATTTTTCGTGTGCAAATTTCACTGGATTGAATCGTTCTCGAATAAAATAGCAATCCATCTTACGTCGCTTGTGCGTTCAATGATAAAATCTGGACTTGTCTTGTTATTGGATAGAGCAGTTGGTTATCGCAAATAGAGTAGTTTGGACGAGACTGAGGGGCACACAGATCTCTTAGGGGCCCAACTAAGCCATTAAAATTTCACCTCACAGTGACAGCCATAGCGCGATATTCAGAGCTCATATAGAGGAACGAAGAAACAACAATTGCGTTTGGTACGCCATGAGATTTGGTGAGCAACCCAAATGATATATATATCCAGTGATGGCGAACGAGTACTTAAGCAGCCAATAAGGAGCATCCATGTGCTTTTGCCGTGGGTACTAACAAACTGGCTTAAAGAATATTAACTGCATAAGTGATGTCTGACCTTGTTTACTGTAATATACAATAGGCGCTCCAACCAAGCGACGATACCGAGAGGGCATCAACAAGGAGCCCATCATAGTCAGCACGTTAGTTTATGATTTTGCTCAATGCGGGACGCCATTGGGTGACATCCTTCTAATCACTCTCACTAATTATGTCAAGGTCTAGAACTAATGGCTTTCGATGTTCAAGTATATGTTCTCAATAATACGCCTGGGAACACATTCAATGCAACATTAGAAGGGAGTTAATGGCTTCAAATGTTCAAGTTTTCAATGGTTGGTTGAAGAAACATCCTGCTCAATGGTCAAGGTCTCATTATCTCAACTAAACTGGTAAAAGTGATATGCTTGTAATAACTTAAGCGAAATTTAATGACATGCATTTGGATGCAATGACAGAATCCTTTGATAAAAAACTGCATTGATTTTTAGAGAAAACAGGGTTATGTTAGATTATTTGAATGTGGCAAACAACAACAAACTAAGTTGCAAAAATATGTCCATTCAATTGTTGCTAAATTGTCTGTGTTTGAGAAATAATGCAGGAGGGTACTGGGGATATCAAAAGTTGATGAGTATTGTTTTGAAAGTTAAAGGAGCTATGTATCAACATAGTGTGGATCTAAGGGTTAGGATGGTGACACCCAAAAATCCACACTCCAATCCATGCATTAATTTGAGTAATTAATTATAATTTTTTTGAGGAATTGATTCCTTAAAATCTTGATTTTTAATACTCAAGGACTTAGTATTTGACTAGTAATTTAAAGTTGTGTCAGTACCTTGTGCTTTGAGAGGAGTTCCCTTGTTCCTTTACACTTTCTTAAGGGTTAGTTAAGGGTATCCTGTCTTTTCACAAGAGTTAGTATTGTAACCTAAACCTGAAGACTCTTCATTTCATCCCTTACAATCCTAGAAAATATCTCTACTTCCTCTAGAAAGAAGTGTACTTATTCTCCAAGCCAAGGTGAGACCCTTGTCAAGATTCAAGTTTTGCATCCAAGATTCACCTTTCACCTATTTGGGCATCTAGGAGGGTAAGAATCTAAGCTTGTCTAGTCTTTTTGGTTCCATTTTGTTGTCTTTTTCTTAAAGGATAGGATCTTTCTGACTTTTAGTTTGGATCTTGAAAGTGGGTTTGAGAAGTGAGCCTAAGTGGAGAGCTTGTTGTGGTGTAAAGAGAAGTCTTTTTGGTCTTCAAGGAGGTAACCCATGCTCTAAAACTATTGCTACATATATATGATTCTTTGGATTCTACTTGTTCTTTGCTATGAAATGTGAGGTTTATGCATTTATCTCTGTGATATCTGATCTCTAGAGCTGGTGTTTAGGATTCATTTTTGCCATTGCATCTTTCCATGATTAAGTCATTTTGTTGTATTGGGTGAGATTTGGCATGTTTTGGACTTGAATTTGTGTTTAGAGGAAGAAAATCCCGAAGGATTTGTTGTGGAACAGGGACTGTTCCCGCGGGTGGGAACGAGCGGGCGGGGCACCCACCTCGACACAACGCGGTTTGGGGAGGTGTTCCCGCGGGCGGGACCACGGGTGGCATACCCGTGGGGTCCACCCGCGGGACACGATGGTGTTCGTTCGGATTTGTTCCCCGTGGATTTGTCTTGTACTCGGTATTTTGATCGTTGGCTTCCCGATGTTCTTTTGTGGAACTTATTTGAGTGTCTCTTGACTTGTTTACGTAGTCTAGACATATATGGTAGGTACATGTAGGCTTTGGTGTCTGTGAATCCGTTGCTAAGTGTTCAACATTTTGTTTCGTTGACCAAGAGTGTCTTTGTGTTCCTCGAGACTATCTTGAGTTTCCCCATGATAAGCAGGCTAGTTTTGTCCTTGTGCTAGCGTGTGTTGTTCGTACCTTCCCCGGGGGGGGGGTCTTGAGTTGATTTAACTTGTTGTTATACATCGGTTGTTGATCGTGGTACGGTGACGTATTCCTTGATTGGAGTGTGTCTTCATTACCTTCGTTGTAATCCGTTGCTTGATTCGGTGTGAGTTGATGGTGCGTCGTGTGGAATCTAACCTTGGATGCACGATTTGGTACTGGGACACTATGTCACCAAAGGTATTGCCAGCGGTCCTCATGGTGGGTGGACGTGATTATGGAGTTGTGGCTTGAGTGATGAGTATGGGTCTCGTGATTGGGGGATAATCAATGTGTTATCCGGGCATGTGTTGCCGTGAATTGGTGGTGGTTCGTGGTCGTTATAGTGGGGGACGACGGTCAGGCGCATAAGGTTCGGATTGGCGTACAGGGGGATCCTGGACGGTAATGGATGGCATGAAGGTACAAGTTGGGAGGTAGCATAAGGTTGGAACAGGCAGGGCATGAGAAGGCATACCAACTCGCGATGTGGTGATGTTGCGAGGCTGTAAAGCTGGCGTTTGTGTGATCTTCTCTTCGTGAATGTGTAGTCACGGAGACCTTGTGGTGTTTGCATGTTTGCGTTGGTTGAGTCTTTATTGTAACACCCGTTATACGACCCTAAGCTATACACTAATTACACTATATCAATGGCCCAAAAGAAAGGAATACTTCTTATAAATTTTGTTAAATTAGGGAAAAAAGGATCCACCATGATCCGTGGGCCCTCACTAAACCAACCTCCTAATCCCAATAGGATTAGACTCTTAAATAAGACCCTAGATCTATAAATAGAGAAAATTGGAACACCTAGAACCCCCCACACAAATCTCTCACACCAAAGCAGCTCCAAGAACCTTCCCTAGGAGAAATCAAGAAAATCAAAAAGCTTAAAGAAGATCCTTCATAGCCAAGGAATTAATTAAGGCTAAGAGGTAACCCATGTCTCAACACAAACCTATTTTCATAGCTATGATTCCCCTTAGGGTTTCCCATATTATTGTGAATGGCGAATTATGATGATTATTATTGATGTTGATTTAATGATTCCATGGGGAATCTTGATAATCTTGATATTGGGAGTTTCTTGATAATTATGATGTCTTGATTAATTGGGATTCTTGATGATTATGTGTTGTTCTTGATGATTATGATGTTCTTGATGATTAATTGGTATCCTTGATGATTATGTGTTGTTCTTACCGAATCTTGCAATTAGAAGACGAATCGTATTCTTGTTGATATAAAAGTGATTAGAACCCTAGGTTGTATCGTATGTTATTCTTGGATTATCGGGTGGGAAATCGCATGTTTGGGTGTTGATTATGTTTAGAAAAGCATGATAGGTTATGCCGTTCGTTTCTCGTATTTGATCCGTTAATTGTCTACGTGTTGTCGTTAATTGCGTTGTAAAGTGTCTAAGCATGGTTTCGGGTTTCCACAACGGTTCCCGGGCGAAAAGTGTGAAAAGAGTCAGTGGGGGGGTGGGGGTAGGGGACCGCCACCTACCACGGCAGGTCCGGCAGCGGGCAGCCGGCGGGCGGCAGCTGCCCCCGGCACCCGCTGCCCGGAACAGTGAAGCCGGCGGGTGACCCCCACCCACCGGCTACCCGCTGGAAATTCCCACCTGGGACCCCGGCTTCCCCGTTTGATGTTTCCCCGATCCCCGTGGTGTCCCAACGGACCCCGTTTATCGTGCCTATGTCTAGTTTGATATTTCGGGTACCGTTCGTAGGTTTATGAGTCTATTATATTGCATGCTAGTTGAATTGTATCCCGTTGACCTAGGTGGAAGAAGTATGAACCCCTTAGACTCTAGTATGTGATGGATCACGCATAGGTTTTGTTATACGTTACCCCCTTCCCAATGTGTAATGTGGGTTGCATGTGCTTGCTGTGTTATGTGTGTGTGTTACCCCAATTCGGTTGCGATCGGATTGGTTATCCTGAGCTGCGGTTCAGAAGCTGGCTGCGGTCAGATGACATTCTTGGGCTGCGGTCCACCGTTTGGTTGCGATCAAACGTTTCTATACGAGCTGCGGTTCGTCCTTTTCCTGGCTGCGGTCAGATGACACTCTCTTGGGTGCGGTCCACTGTTTGGTTGCGATCAAACATTATGATGAGCTGCGGTTCATCGGTCGGTTGCGATCGACCCTCCGTGTTGCGATACGGGCAGGGTGCTGGGGCCGTGTCAGAGCTATATGCGTGACCTCATGTATGGGCATGCGATTGGTCTGTGGCGCCAACAAGTGCGTTATGTGTTGTGATATCGATGAGTTGTGGTTATGAATGACTTGGGGGATGTGACTATGGGTTTCATATTGGGGATTGCTTATGATGGTTGTGATTATTGTTTATGCCTTGCCTTATCTTCTTATCTGTTGTGAACTGCATATCTTGTTATAACTGTTGCTGTGTCTAGCCTTGTCTGTCGAGTCATTCCCGGCTTTTAAGCTAGAGTTCGTAGGATATATCTTCATGCTCGAAATGGTTTTCGTATATCTATATA
>VALG01004569.1:0-18008 GCA_009835305.1 Ipomoea purpurea | reverse complement strand
TGATACTGTTTCGCCTCGTTGCACGCAATTGCCATTGGATAAATCTGGTTGAAAAGCCTACGGGGAAGCTCGTGCTGAGTTGGTGCACCAGAGAAGCCACTGGGGGGGGGGGGGGGGGGGGAGTGCTTCTTTTCCTCTGGATCATGGTTAGTAACTATCGTGGACATAACATATTTCAATTTGGCATAGAAACAGGGGGTCCGAAGCTTATATATACTTGCTACGCCATTGAATTACCTGCGCAGGAAGAAGGATGGTGGCAGGGAGTGCTTGGAGGAATACAGGAAACGCAAGAAATGATTGATGTTTGCTGCCGCAACACAACATCGTTGCAATGAGGTGAGGTCATTCCCTATGAACTATGTGAACAACAGCCATTGGACGTCTGGCTAAATCGGATGTTAGATATCGGATTTGATGATCGACGTCTCCAACACGCTCACCTACTCCACTGCATAATTCAAGAAACGGCTTGGCAGACCTGCTAATAGGCCCAATTGGCCACAGAAAGGCAGACAAGAATCGAGATTGCTAGCCTAAAGTGTAAATTCAGTCCCAGCAACTTGTACAAAACATTGTTTTTCTGAATTTGTTTGTAGTGGAAATATGTAGCACATTTATTCGTGGGCCTATTCCTTTTCATGTTGAATAACAAGTGAAGAATACAGTTAGTTACGTTTTTACCAATATCGATACTCTGTTCTGAAGGTAATGAATTACTCCACCAAAATGAAGGAAGTTAATTTCACTTTGAACATGACTTCATGGACTATAAATGGTATTTTCAATTTGATTTATTGATTATTATTATTTCATATTTTAATATATCAAGTTTAATTTTGGTTTTTTTTTTCACTTTTCGTCAAGTATTCTTTAAACATTAAGGTGAAGTATCATGGCCAAAGTTTAGTTGAATTTCATAAAATGTGGATATTTTTAGAGATTTTGGATTAAAGTAAATCTATTTTTATTAATAATTGAAGGAAAATAAATTACAATTGATAACCTACACGTAAAAATATAAGGGTTATTTGTGAAACAAAGTGTTGATATATATATAATTATATATATATTCATCATATATAATAATTATATTATTTAATATATCTAATATATATATATATATATAGCATTATATATAATATACTAATAATAGTCATTTTGTTATCACGGATATACCTATAAGAATATCGTTTGAACATTTCAAAGTCAAATCAGTACAACTACAAAGTTTTCAAACAATTTTTTATAATAAAAACTATAATAAATAATAATATAATAATTAATAATAATAATAAATAATATAATAATAATATACATAAGTCTTATTATTTCAATATTTTTTAAAGCTTAAAAAATTATCATTTATAGTTGCCAAAGAAATATGAATCTAATCTAAATTTCCATTTCTCCATGTAAGCATCCTCAACATTTGAAGATTCTAACATCCTTTATTTTTGGTCAAATCAAAATCCTTCTTTTCTTTAAAAATTAGTTGTAGTTATATTAAACATAATTTTGTAAACTTTGAAATGATTCAAACGATATTCTATGTAATCCATTTATATAACTATCCAGTTGCTAAAACACAAATTTACCATGATTGTTTGTTCTGATTTTTATTGCTTTCAAATAAGAGAGAGAAGTGAGGAGAGAAGCTGAAAAGGAAAAAAACAAAAAACTTTATAAAAAGAGAAAAGAAGTAACTATTTATGAAAAGAAAAAAATACATTTTTAATATATTATATTTTTATGTATTGAATGTAAATTATACAAAATAGATAGATACTAGCACGAAATTAAAACATGCACTATAATAAAGTAGCCTGTCTTTATTCACTCAGATCAATCACACCAAATTAAAACAAAATATTTGTGGAAACATGAAAAGCATGCAAGAAAATGGATCAACACACACGTCGGCACACCGTCATTCCATCGCCCAACGGAATCTGGACAATCTGAACGCGACTATCGCCGGCCAATCGTTTGTTCAGCTCATACAATATGCCCCCTGTACGAAACAAGATCCTCCGCCACTGATTTCTCCGGCATCGCCACCGTCCCGTACCAAAGCGTATTATCATACACCACAACCCCACCAATCTTCAGCAATTTCAGCACTCTTTCGTGATAGTTTTTGTAGTTTATCTTGTCAGCAATCAACGTACGCGAAGTCAAACTCGACTCGTTCTTCCTCTGCAAAACAACATTATCCTAAGCATTAAAAAAAACAGCACAACATTAACAATTGTTGTTTGGATCGGGATGTTTGATTATATTGTTTCTTACATCTTCCAACAGCTTATCAAGAACAGGCAGAGCCGGAGACTCAATGAAGTTGATTTTGTGCTCAACTCCTGCCTTCTTTATAACTGGCAATCCCATGTCATATGCCTTCCTGTCAGGGTCTATGGCTGTAATCTGATCAATTAAACAAATTAAATGCCGATATGATGAAAATTTGAAAACATATTGTGATAGCGTAGAAATTGAAGCATGTGCTCCATCTCAACTAAAAGCCTAAGCTGATAGTTGGATTGCACATTAATGGCTATATGCTCACAATACTGACCTGGCCATCATCAGGGATGGTAAGAGCTGTGAGTAGCAAAGAGTATCCAGTGAAAACTCCAATTTCCAGAGTGTTTTTGGCGTTCAATAGCTTCAACAGCATTGCCACCATTTGCCCAGAATCCGGTGCTGTACCCATCGTCGAACTGACAAAATAAAATTAAATTTTGTGATTTATCATCTACATCTGCTATTTGAACACAAGTAAATTGCAGGTTACGTTGCATAAATTTATTATTACAGTGTGAAAAGTTTAGTGAATTTACAGTGGATGTTTTGCAGTAATATCCCTTATCTCTTTCAGAAGCTCCGATTCGCGTGGAAACACACTTGTACGTAGAAGGTACTGTACCATGAAAAATAATACATTAATTCTCCTTCATTGCATAATTATAGTTAAGTTTTTACCTAATGATAAGCAATTGATCTATAAAATAAGAGTATTACCTCATATAATTCTTTACTCTGCAATAACCCTTCTTCCATTACACCTATAAAAAAAAAAAAAAAGTGTCAGAATACAATAACGTCATCAAATTGTATTGTAAATCTTAAATTTAAAAAAAAAAATAAAAATTAGAACCAAACTATAGAGGTCAAAGAAAATTTTGTGACATCTTATAGCAGTATAATGTATTACAATGTCAAATTATAGACTGAAATATAGATAAGAAGAAGGGAGAATTTCACAGCTGGAAAGTGATCTTAAATCAATTCGAAAGCAAAAAGTGGTCGGAACAAGCTAAGGCTTTCGACTTGATTTAAGATCACTTTCAGGTGGTCGAAAATTCCATAATTTTCAGCGATGGGAAATTGAAGGTGAAATGCATACCTTATTTAGGTTTTGTTAAGATGGGAGTGAGAGAAGTTGGGGATGAAGAAGAGGATAATGTTTTGGAGGAGCAATGATTCTTTGCTTTTATAGAGCTTCAATTACACAAAGTTAGAAAGCATGCACCATTATTAATGTCTATCTAGTCATTGTTATTGTTTGTTTTTTCGACAATGCAAGCTGTGACAAATACAGTTGATATGGATTGACTTTGTCTACGTTCAAATGTAGAGCTAATTTAATCACTTTATTTGTTAGGATCATTATTACATTATATTTTGTTGACCCACACCATTTATCATATGACTAGTCTTTGTCCGCATTGGCGAAATTAAGGACTACAAGCTGTACAATTTTTTTTTTTGAAATAAGTAATTATTATTATAATATTTCTGTTTATATTAAGAAAATTATATTTATATTGAAAAAAAATGATAATTCAAGAATTTTGAATTACATATAATGTACAAAGTTATAAATACAATTGGTACAAAATCATTTTTGAAAAAAATGTTATTTTATGGACTTTACATGGTAATTTTAAACATGCATTATAATTTTTATTTATTCAATCATCCATGTTAGAATGTATTAAATAGTAACAGAATTAATTATTAATTATAACAATGTAAAGGTAATTTTGTCAAATAACAATGTAGTGTATAACACTTGAAAGATAATGTATACATTTATTGTCACATAAAATAAAAAGGACAAAAATCAGGAACATAATCTAGATTAACACATATCAATATTTTTAAATATTTTTTTTATTACAGAGTAAGGGGACACCCACATATACTATCTACGCCTTCACCAAGCCTTTACCGGCTCCTCGGTCCACCTTTTTACGTGACAAGCTTTAGGTTACTGCTTTACCCTGGGCTGGAGTGATAGTATTAGGACTGTATCAATTTCACTGTAACTCTTCTGATCTCTTGTATTAGTTGTATATAACTTGTTGTATCCTGTGACTGATGTACTCAATTCCAGAAAATATATAGCTTTCATCGTCATAGCCCATAGGTTAAACTAATTAATGTTTTTTTTTTTTAAACAACTACTGTTTTTATTCCACAGGAGTTGTTAGCCTCCACTAAATTCCTAGCTACTCTTCACCACAATTTTCAATTCAAAAAGTTAAAATGTTTGATTCTTTAAATTAGACTAGCTAGTCTGATATACATATGTCTCCAAAATTATCAATCATCAGGGTAGGTGATCGGGGGAATTAGTGAATATTTGAATGAAAAATCATACGTTTTGTATTTAATTTGTGGAGTTAAAATTTGATTTTTTTTTAATAATTTGTTTAAGAAAATTTGGAACAAAAAAAAACAATTTTTTTTTGGCTTATTAGTTAGAGAATAGTATTGTCTTTTTAATATGACAGACATACAAAAGTCTATCTTTCGATTTTGAAGTTACTCTAATAACTCGATTTAAAAAAAAAAAAAAAAAAACTACTGATTCTATTAGATTGTAGTATCTGTTCATTTATACTTTTTTTAACCTGTTGAAGCACAAAGAGTCAACACCGCCTTCATTGAGGTTCAATCTCATAACCTCCAATGTGGGAGAATCACCACATGCCATCTGAGCACAAAGTGTTTGGCCTAATAACTCAATTATCAACTTGTTTTGAACTATTAAATTAATTAAAAGTATATTTCATGCATATGGATATATCCGCCAAATTATGATGTGCAATCGTGTGCACCATGCATGGTGCACACGATTGCAAAACGATACCATTTTACTATGATGGAGTAACGGTGCCAATAATGCACCGTTTAACTCCACCAATCAAATTTTTTTTTTTTACAAAAACTCCAATCGACGTGTAATTATGAATATATAGTTATGCAAGTCTAAATATATAGTTATGAAGTTATGGATATATAGTTATGAAGTTATGGATATATAATTTTGAAATTATGGATGTATAGTTATGCAATTATGAATATAGTTCGCTGTGAACAAGCACTTAAAGAATTTTGAATATAGAGTTATGTAATTATGAATGTCTAGTTGTGAAATTATGAATATATGGATATGAAATTATGAATGTGTAGTTATTATTTCTGAATGTACTGTTGTCAAATTATGAATATATAGTTATGAAATTATATATATATATCCTACCGTTTGAATACGAAAGGAAACCGTCTAATGCAATTAAGGACAAACCAAATGGAATTTTTTTAAAAAATAAAAAAATAAAAAAATTGTCAAATTCAAAGAGCCGACACCTTAGACTGAATATCTATAATTCTACAACTTGGAATATAGAGTTTTTCAAAACAAATAAAACAAAGAAAACTGCAATAATTGACGAGGGAGCGTTGACAAAAAGCTACGTTTGGGGAAGGGCAAGTGTATATTAAGGGATTTATTGATGATAGATCGAGACCAATGTTGAATGGATAATAAAATTGAAAAGTAGAGACCACATTAAGTTTTTACACAAAGAGGATACTATTATTATACTATTTTTATGACTTATCTCTGAAATAAATAATTCAGTACATAACAATTTGAATTGTACGCATTGTATTTATAAATCAATTCAAATTTGTGTAATTATTTATTAATATTTTATTTCTTTAAAATAATTTAATTACATAAAAATAAAGAAATAAAATTATTCAAAAGAAAGTACAAATAAATAAAATAATATAATAATATTACAAAAAATATTTGTATAAAATAATTTAATAAAATAAAAATAATATAAGTAATCAGAACATAATAAAAATTAAAATACTAATAATAAATTTCTTTTTCAAAAGAAGAAATGTACAAAAACGCTGCATATTAATTACCACAATTTCTTTGTATATAATTTAGAAAGCTTGCATTACATGTGGACTCAAATAAATTTTTTAAAAAAATAGAATTTTCTTTTTTATATAATTTTCATGTCATCTTGAAAGTGACCCTATTTCAAGAAGCAAAGAATCTTTAAAAAAGCTTCTTTTATCTTGAACAACTGATGATCTATCTGCTTGAAGTTAAACCGGCCACTTCATATGTGAAGTGAAGGGATTAGGTAGGCGTTAGGTGGGATGATTTGTCAATTTCAATATTTTTATTTAAGACTAACATATACACACATTACAATAATGTTTATCATTCAACAACAACCATTTCAAAATATGATAACTATATATTTGAATAGTTATTGCATGTTTGTGACATGACACATTTTTACATATCAAGAGGTGACTGTATTTAATGATAAAAATTTTAGGTGATGACATAGGTTCATGTTTTTGGGGTTTGTTTATGACATAGGTTTAGCTTTGTATTTTGGCAGAAAACATTTAGGCCTACTTTCCATTTTCTTGTCTTACTCTTCTATTACTGTTTTTCTTAGTTTTCATTAATTTCATGACAAATGTGTTCATTAAAATATATTTTTTAGATGACTCAATGGGGATTGGTCAAAATTTTTCAACCCTAGCGCACTTCATGCGGACTCACTAGCTCCATAAGCAACTTCAATAAATAAAATTCAAATCAATCATCTAATGTCATTAAGATTGTACTCTCATATGGGAGTTTATAAATTCAAGCCTTAATGAAGGTGGTATTGACTTTTTATGTTTCAGTAAGTTGAGAGAACAATTAAGTTCCTAAACTATTCAAAATTATATATTATTTTTTAATTTTTAATAATTTAAATAAAATAAAAAGGAAAAAACTCACCATGTATCCCATTTTCGTCTCCAACTAAAGATGAAGAAAACACTTCATATCCCGGAGACAAAGAAACTCTTATCTCCAGGTCCAAGACTAAGACGGAGAGGATGGTGGATTTTTCCTATTTTTTTGGTTTTCTTTTTTAATTTAATTTAGGGAAAAGGGTCAAAATAGGCCCTCGAACTTTAGCTTAAAAGTCAATTAAGCCACTAAACTTTTTAAATGTGCAATTACACCCCTCAACAATTCATTTAAGTGCAATGAAGCCCAAAAACAAATTAATGACCTGCTATCACAAGTATTGGTTCAGACCACCTTCCGGCAAATTTTTCCGGCAAAAAAAAATGGCCTGCGAAATTTCCGACAAAAAAGTGAAATTTTCGGCAAAATAAAAAATAAAAAAAATGACTAGCAACGCGACTCAGATTGTCAAAAATTTCGCAGTCACTTTTTTGTCGGAAATTTCGCAGGCCATTTTTTTTTTTGCCGGAATTGGTTATGAACCCTAATGACCTGTGATAGCAGGTCATTAATTTGTTTTTGGGCTTCATTGCACTTAAATAATTGTTGAGGGGTGTAATTGCACCTTTAAAAAGTTTAGGGGCCTAATTGACTTTTAAACCTAAAGTTCGAGTGCCTATTTGACCATTTTCTCTTTAATTTAAATTATTAAAATATTTTAAAAGATAATTTTTAATTAGATAACCATCATGTTTGTGTGGACTAACCCACATTACCTGTCAAACCGCGCGCACAAGCCAAGTCTGTGAGCCCAATATTTTCGCAGAATTGAAATTTTAGGTCCTAATCCGCGAACTTTATTTGATCACTTTGATATCCTTAATATTTTTCATATTATTTTCTGTGTTAGAAAAATATAAAGATATGAAATCCGAAAGCATAGTCTGATTGATTGGTGTATAACAACTTTGGCCCAATAATAAAATTAAATTAGCTATTGGTTGGTAGGTAATGTTTGGGCCTAGTTCTGAGTTACTATCGTTTGATTGGATCATTCAATGTATTAATAATTTAATATTTGCAGTTTAGTTTTAAAAATTAGTGTAATTTTTTGTAAAAATGCACAGCCATGTAATTAGTTTGTGAATGATGTAAAATTATTGTTATTTGACCAAATTTGACATGCTCTATAAATCATGATCTGGTGGTTTTTTATTAAAAATTATTAAATTTATGTTAACAATTTTAAATAATATAATTACACACACACACACACACACACACACACACACATATATATATATATATATATGTGTGTGTGTGTATGTGTGTGTTTTTTCGTATATCATGAAAGTAGATGTTAGTGCACACATTTTAGCAATTTATAATGAAAAGAAAAACATTAAACAAGAACCTATGTCATAAAAAATATAAAAATAAATGAACCTATATATGGAAAACAGAAGTAAATGTTTAATTTGTGCCAAAAATAACATATGAACTAACCTATGTCATCAACTACTTTAACCCAAACACATGAACTTCACATATATATGTCATCAATGTAACCAACCAAAAGTGAAAACTCCTTTCAAAAAAAAAAAAAAAAAATCCTATTAAAGCTAGCTTATGGTGAATGCAGGCAGGGTAGATCCAAAATTTTAATCATATATATATAATATAATATAATATAATTTGTAAAGAAGCAGATCAGAGGTCCGCCGCAGCTGCGCTGGCGTACGTCGTAAGTGAGAAGCGATGGAGCTAGCGGTGGTACGTTATATATATATATATGATATAATATCCTCAGCTTGCACGACTCGATCTGCATATATATATATATATTATATATATAATATATATATATATAGTATATATATATATAATATATATATATGGTGTCGGCCAACGTACCCTTTGCGTTTTGGCTTCAATTCATACGTTTTATTTGTTGAATGCATGCATCATTATATTAATTCATATCCCTTCTTTAATTTCCATCATCGACTGGACGGTGCTGCATCCATCACTAGCTTGCTACGTGCCACTTTGGATGATGACATAATAATCACACAACTATCTTGTTTCGCTAATGTTTAAGTTTTATTTTGAGCCGACTATATGTCTTTAATTTTTGGTAAAAATTAAAGGAGTAATATCCCTCCTATTTCAATTTTCACTTCCAATCCTCACTCATGATAGGACATTAGTTACCGCACTGGCAGCTCATCTAGTTATTAGAGGTAAGAAGTTTAGAAAAATAACCAGGAATCGAGTTTCACCAGCGGTAGTGTAAGAGCAACCTCTCACAGTGAGGGGTTCCTTGTGTGCATTTCTTTTGGAAGAATAATGGGACATAGTCATTAGTTAATTAAATTGATAACTAAATTTTCTTTTTTAATTAGTGGTGAATCAGCTAATTCATACCCTCATAGGCATCTAATGAGTGGAAGCTAAGCTACATCAAGAGGAGAAATATGGAAGGGGTAAGAAGCATGCATTTTTCAAATTAAAATATTGTAAGTTTGTTTTTAATATTCATTTTGTATTTTGAACCGTTACTTTCAGAGAATAATCTTTTAAGAGTATTAATTAAAATGACAAACGTACATATATCTAACGTCCATGCTAATTAATTACACTATCCTTAGTTCTTCACGTCATTCATTACCAACTTAACCTATTCTTTGCAAATGATTTGAACTTTTTTTTTTAAGTACAAGAAAGAAACTGTAATTTAAAAAAAAAAAAAAGTTTAAAAATACTTTAAACAAAAAGAAAAAAAAAGGTGCAATTAGACATGTTGGTTGGTTAGTAACATGTTATTTCCTATTTGATGTTGAATTGGCACTAACTTGACTTTTAATTGTATTGAGTTAATTCCGACAATGATCCTCCGACGACTATTATGGTTTTTTAAAATTGGTCATCGACTTTTAATTTAGACGAAAAAAAGACACTTGACTTTCTAATTTGTTCCAACAATGGTCCTTCTGTTATTCATCCGTCTCTTAGCCGTTAGTTTAGGGGGCAAAATGATCTTTTCATTATATACATTTCTTCTGTTTGCGTGCGGCAACCCTGGAAGGCGAGGGAGCTCCGGCGGTGGCACCAACAGCTGCGGCGGAGCAGTTTCCAACGACGGTTACGTCACCGGAAAAGTCAAAAGCTACAGATTCATTCGGTTTTGTCTCGAGAGTTCAAATTCACCGTTATAATGGTTCGATTGGCCAGGGTCGTCGAAGGCCAATTTGTGATTTGTTCCCAGAAGTTGGTCACAATCGTAGCGAAGGAGCAGTTCCGTGTTTGCATGGTGTGAAGCGAGATCGATCGACCAAATCGGACGATCTGGATGAAATTTCGAAAGATAGGCCAATGTTTTACCAAATAGGCCCTTTGTAATCGTTTCAGCTTATAATTAAATAAATTAGCTTCATTATTTTCAACAAAAACAAAATAACAACAACAACAATATGGCGTTGTCGTCTTCCAAATGGATTTGCAGAGGCATATATATATTATAGTAATCTAATCACATTAAGTAATGTATATCAATTGTCAAGACATAAACCTTGATTATCGTAAGGACAAGAAATCGATTTGACGAGTGACGACTAGTGATTATATTAAGAAAGTAGCAGTATAATCTTGTCAGTGACATTCTTATTGCAGCAAAACCGTCGATAACATTAAAGGCATAAAACAAAGCATTTCGACTAACTGAAAGATTAATAATTTGTATAAATATACATTGTAGAATCTAGATTTTGTAATATCAGACAGCTGGCTACTAAGATTACTTGTAATGAACTACGAGATTATGATACTTTTATCGTTAAAACTGGTAGAACCCTATTACACTTCTAGCCTTTGAAACACTACTTAAAGTAATATTTTAAAATAAGCTCTTATTTTAAATTACCAGCTCATTTTGAAAATATTAACAACCAAAGTTTATAGTTTATTAGTAATTTAAAATAAATTATAAGCTTTTAAATAAGCTCTGCGAAACAGATTCTAAGTAATGATATGGTCAAACATTTGGTTGACCCTCCAACCCATCACCCAACTAAAAGTAATTTCAAATATACTTTTTTTTATTCATACATTTCCCCACGTTTCGTTTCTTATACTTTTGGAATTATCATTTCCTCATTTCCTATTTCCCCATTTTCTATTTCTGTGCTGCATAGGATGTCATTGTTGCCAGCTACCAAACCCTCATCATAAACTCCAGATATGCTCTTATTATTATCCTAGACATTTGCTAATTAAAGGAAAACAAAATATAGCAAGTTATGAAAGGAAAACTATACAAAAACAAAACAAAACAAAAATACACATCAGCAAAATAAAAATAAAAATGAAACACACAAGGTAATAATAAGGTCAAATGAAAATGAATTACTCTTATTTTCCCCCCTAAAGTAAATTCTCTTGTTAAAGTGCATTTGGAATATAATTTTCTAGTTGAGAAGATGGACTTTATATATTTATACATTTGTAATAGATAGGGAGTAAATTAAATTAAAAATTATATTGATTATTAAAACATATGCATGGAGTTTTTAAAATGGAGCTTTTTAAATGCTTTCAAAGAATCATTGTCCCTTACTCATTCTTAACTTTAATTATCCTTTAAGATCGTCCAATCTCCAATATTAGTTTCTAAACTATATAATTTGTACTAAATCTTTAATGCATATATCTTGTTATATTCATTTTTATTTTAAAAAAATAAGTATCTCAATAAAAATAATTAAATAATATATAATACATTATTTTGTAAAAAAAAAATGATGCAATTAATGTTAAGTTGGAAGAAAAATTAAATTATGTTACAGTCCAATAAGCCAGAGAACGAAGCCCCTTTCTTGATGAAGATCACAAGAAGGCGTCAACATCCTCTCATCGTATTACAATAATAATCCCATGCACGAAACCGTTGAACATTTCAAAACCTTTGCCTCTATCTGCAAAACGAAACTGAACTCCCCAAATTAACTTCCACAAACTAATTTTCAGCATTCAACCAATTTCTTAGCTTCTTACTATAATTTATAAGGGCAAATAGTTCGCATATATGTAAATTTTGATTTATTTGACCACTATTAACTGTTTAACTTAACTTGGTCAAACAATCATGTTTGATTAATTAGTTTTTTAACAATTCACTAGTATATAATCAGCTATCAGCTAACAGATAATTTACCTAACACTTTTCTACAATCAACTAATGTTATCAACTAGTCAAACCCACTAATCCAATCAGCTAATAGCTACTCCCTCCGTTGCATTTTATGTATTGGGTTCGGTCAACCAGGCTTGACTGAAGTTATTTACAATTTAATTTTTTATAATATTAATTTTAGAATTAGTATGTAAAATTTATATATTTAGAAACTACATCAAAAGTACTATTAGACAAAAAAAAAAAATTAATTAAAAAATTATAAGAAAATGTTAAGGGTATCCTCAATAGTGTAAGATTTTGAGGGGATTTTACAGGTGTGATTAGGAAAGAGAAAATGGGAGGGGAAAAAAATGAAATTTAAAAAAAAAACAAACAAACAAAAAGAAAAATATATTTACGCGCCCAAGCGGGCGCGTGTAGTGCACGCGCCAGCCTGGGAGCGAGATTTGCGCCTCATGCATCGTGAGGCGTAACTCTCCACTTTGTTGTGGGACCCACCCCACTGCCACCAAATCTTGCATTTCCATTTGTCCTTATTTAACTCAAAGAGATTTTACTGTTCCAAAATGTGGTGATGCACCCCTATTGGGGATGCCCTAATAGAAATAAACAAAAAAAGAGTTGATTTGACCAATGAATAGTGAATAAGATAAAATGGGACATAGGAAGTATTTACCAAACACCCCTTAGTATTGTTTTTCTAAATATTTGTTGTGGATGATAGTATGTAAACATTATAACAAGAACATGTGTTGATTGTAGCCTTGTAGGTACAATCGTTATGATGTTCAACCGTGTGCACCATGCATGGTGCACACTGTAACACCCCACTTTTCTTAATCTTAATTACAATTCTAAATCAAGTAATATAAACTAAGCAGCGGATAAACGACTTAATAAATAACTAGTGGGAATGTCACCACCACAACCACCACTCATAGTGATTGCACATGCTCAGGATGTAACTAAATCATAAACCAAACTAACATCTCATTTACTTAACTAAAAGTCATTTGGGAAAAACACCCGATGTCTAATCATAACTTGAACACCATAAGTCTACAAATCCATCAAAATAAACATAATGATAATAATAAGAGTTAGTTACTAGATCTACTAAGCTAGTCTAACTCGATCATCTCTCAACGTTGGGCCCACCTGAAAGGGGTTTTGCAAACCACACGTAAACAAGTAGGAAAACACCGTTAGCACGAAGCTAAGTATAACACACTCAACCCTGTAAAGTACTACAGTTATATACTTTGGAAAAACATTTGTTCAAAAACTCAATCAAACAATCTAACACTTAGACAATTTTAGATACATCACAGAGCTTTCCTATATGCTCGCAACCTATAATATCAACAGGCATGCTTCAAAATAAATAACTCACAACATAAATACCAACACATTAATTCTCATAACAAACTCATCATAACGAACTCATGCTTACAAGCAATTGCATACTATCCATCAATACGAAATATTACTTCATACTTTCAAGTTCTCATCTTGCAAACTAGATATATAAGACATCAAAATGCAACTAAGCAATCATGCTCAATATACAAACTCGGTTATCATTCTCATAATGCAACTCATGCAATACTATACTCAAATGCAATCTCGGCAATACTATACTAAAATGCAATCTCGTGCAATACTATACTCAAATGCAATCTCGTCAATACTATACTCAAATGCAATCTCGTACAATACTATAAATATACTCATACCCTCGTTTGTAAAAATAGAATAATTTCTGTGGAGGTCTCTTGCTTGCTTTTTGTCTTTTCTAGAGTCGCAATGATCCTTTCTTTCTTTCAGTTCTTAATCGCAATGCTCACTTCTTTATGAATGGACGGGTAGGAACTTCACCATATTATGACAAACCTATCCGGGCACGGCGTCTAGACGACCTAATACTCTGCTCTCCACCGAACACTCTCTTGTTCTATGCTCAAACTCTGTGGAATCAGGTATCGAACTATCAACGTGCACACCTACCGCCTGACCAGGATTCCAACCTGGCAGCAATTTCCAACTCGTAAAGTTGGGAATACACCACGTTACATAATACGAGACCGCCAATGTCCATAATTTCATCGAGAGGACATAGTCCAAACGGGTCTCCAAAACTCACTGAATGATAAATATATATATTATAGAGTATATAGTATATTATATATAGCTATAATATATATATATAGTATAATATATAATATATATATATATATATATACTATATATATATATATATATAGTACTATATATCCATGCACCAAACTTATGCATGCACTCTCAACAACTCCTCACCACATGCTCATGAATTTTGAAAGTAATACTTAGGCTCATGTTGGTCACTTATGCACTTTTAAAACATGGTATACTTGAAATGCAAAAAATATTGTACAACATGCTCCAAATCCATATATATTAGATAAAACTCTCAAAAACACAATATCATGCTCGGTTTGCAACATATCAAACTCTATATATTTCTAGCATCAAAATATACTTCAAATTCCATTGAACATACAACACATTCTACTCATGCTTTTCTAATAATTTTTATTCGCAAAGTGATCATGCTTCTCTATTATTTATTACATAAATAGAATTAGGAAGATATCATACAACGATTCTCAAAGGCTGTGAACACAAATTATACCACTGTGAAGCATTTTCATCACAAAATCCACCATAACATGCTCATTTCTAATCCAAATTCAACGAAATCAAGCCAAAAACGTGCGTCAAGACGGCCCCGAGGTACCGAGTCACAAGGGCCCATGACACCTGGTCCGAAATGACACGTAGCTGAGCCACAAGGGCCCGGCCACTGCACAAGTGTAACTCAGGGACCATGTGGCGGGGCTTATCATGGCCCGCCCCCTTAGGCCGTAAGAATGTTGGCCCTAGGTAACGGCCCCCTCCTAGGATCGTTCCCTAGGCCCAGCCGGCCACAGCTCTAGCCAACGGTCCCCTTGTTGGGCCGTTGGCTAGGGTCGTTACTTCATCTGGTGCACACTTTCTGTGCACCTGATGATCTCTCTTCATCTGCAATTCAATTTCAAACAACTCCAACACATCCAAAATGTTATCAACACATCATAGACAAGTAATAGATCATTTCATAGCTCAAACACATCAAAATCTAGCATTTCTACTCATTTCTACCTAAGAACAAGGCTTCACAGAGCCAAAATTAAAGGCGGGAATCCATGGGGTAATACCTTTGTAGACATCTTCTTCTTGTTGGGATTCCTCCTTCTTCCCAAACTAGCTACCCTCCTTCTTCACTTCCTAACAACTCAAACAACCACACAAAGTTTAAGGCTAGAACCTCAGAGATGAAAGCTAAGAGATGGAAGGAAGCTAGATGGAAAATGGATGAATGGAAAACTTACTGTGTTTCTTGCAAAGTTCTTGTTTGGGGAAGACAAGGAAGAGAATCAAGAGGCAGTCTTGTCTAATGTCTCTCTAATATATAGAAGCACAAAACCCTAGAAGCTCAACAATGATTGGTGGAGGGTAAAGTGGTAATTTGGTGGTTGTATCTACAAAGATCAGACAAGGGAGGAAAGACTTTGGTCCACCTTGCAACATGGACCATAGTCTAGAAATGTGATATTAAATAGTTTGGGGTCAAAATGTATTTTTCCAAAAATACTTTCTAGACAACTACTTAGTTTAGGTTTCTCAGATTTCTCACCGTTTCACTACAGATTGACTTTTGGGATTAAAACTTGGTACGCGATGTACCCAAAAATTTAGGATTTTGGAATTAAAATAAGTTTCAGTGTTGAATTAATTTAAAATGTAACTCAAAATAATCTATTCAAACACCAATTTATCTCAAAAAATTTTAATGAAGTGAAAATGACTATTTTGGAATTTCTTAAAATCGGATTTGTAAAATTAAATTTTGGGTTGTCACACACACGGTTGCAAAACGACGCCGTTTCAATTTTTTTTTTTTTAAATCCCGTTCGGATCGTCGTTAATGGCGTTAGGCGGTTTCCTTTCGTATTCAAACAGTAGGATAGATCCATAATTTCATAACTATATATTCACAATTTCATAACTATATATCCAGAATTACATAACTATATGTCCAGAATTAAATAACTATATATTCATAATTTGACAATAGTACATTCAGAAATAATAACTACACATTCATAATTGCATATCCATATATTTATAATTTCACAACTAGACATTCATAATTACATAACTCCATATTCAGAATTCTTAAAGTGCTTGTTCACAGAGAACCATATCCATAATTGCATAACTACATATCCATGACTGCATAACTACACATCCATAATTTCAAAACTATATATCCATAACTTCATAACTATATATCCATAACTTCATAATTATATATTCAGACTTGCATAACTATATATTCATAATTACACGTCAATTTGATTTTTTGTAAAAATAAAAAAATAAAAAATTATTTGATTGGTGGAGTTAAACGGTGCCATTAATGTCACCGTTACTCCATCATAGTAAACGGTGTCGTTTTGCAACCGTGTGCACCATGCATGATGCACACGGTTGCACAACATAATTTGCGTTGTAGGTATAGAAAGAGGCATTTTAGTTGTTATATAATTATTCCTTTTAATCGCTGAACTAAAGGGTTCAACCCGCCCAACAGTTTGAAGTTTTGTGTTAGGATCAGCCCAACCAAAAAATTAAAAAATAAATCCATTAGTTAAAATCGATAACCTAACAAGACTAATCTGAAACCAAACGGACTAACCTAATTGACATCCCTATATGTAAGTCACCATCAAATTTGCAGAAAAATAACCTTCCTCAGCGCACAACGGTGGTGGAAGGTTGAATAAAAGGATGATGGCCATACTTTCTAACCGGCATCTCCACATCTATACCTTCAACATTACATAATATGGAAAATATGACACAAGATATTATTTTTTTCTCAATACGATTAAACCACCATAAAATACACCAATCATTATACCGACACACATCGCACATAGCAATGTGTGCCTCGCCCTCCCAAAATAACGTTGTTTTGTTCAGTTGGGGAGTTTTGATGAGCTTAGCATGAACTCATGATCTCAGAGAGCTAAGCAATAGTGAAAGGAAAAGAGTTCTGTTATTGAAGATGATTGAAGAGAAGATATTTTGTGTGTGTTACGTCTGAAAAAAGAGACCAGCCTACACTTTATACATAACAGCAGTTATAACTGCCAACAAAGAGAAAAGACCATAGTGCCCTCCTGGACAACTCATCACTGCTAGAAGGCTCACTGGCTGTTTATTAACTCTTCATCAACTGCTTATTGATTCCTTCATCACCCCCCAGTAAGCTGGAGCATGAAGATCTTGAAGGCCTAGCTTAGCATGAAAAAGATCAAAGGAAGGCTTAGGTAAGGCTTTATTAAAACCATCTACCACCTGTTTATTTGTGGCAATAGACAAAAGTTTAATGACTCCATCATGCACCTTTTGTCCAACAACATGACAGTCTATTTCAATATGCTTAGTCCGTTCATGAAAAACATAGTTTTCCCCTATGGAAATGGCGGATTTGTTGTCACAAAACAAAGCAATAGGAGTGTTGAAACTGATCTACAAATCTGCTAGCAAATACAAGAGCCATTGAATTTCACAAGTGGTGGAGGCCAAAGCTCTATATTCAGCATCAGAGGATGCCCTTGAGACTGTGACTTGCTTTTTAGCTTTCCAGGAAAT
>VALG01004568.1:0-10407 GCA_009835305.1 Ipomoea purpurea | reverse complement strand
TTATGCGCGAAGGGAGTCCAAGACAGCTAGATTAAAAATAGACTGCATCATTATGCGAATAGAAGTACAAAGTCCCGGTGAGACATAAGTGAGATAGGGGGTTCTACAAATTATTTAGATCCGTTACGATACCTCAATGACCAAATTAATTCTAAATCAGGATCAATAAGGTTAGAGCTCGGTCACATCGTTTTTAATAGAGAAATGTTTCGGAATATTCTTAATTATTCATGCTCTGAGAGATCTGATAGAGCAATAATGTAACCAATATAAACTCAACAAGGAGACACAGATTCTTTCGCAAGTTTACTTGTCTTACTCTTATACGTGTGTATCTGTACTATTATTATACAACTAAACGAAAGATGAAGTGAGGAAGATAAGGAACGAGGTAACTCGTGGATGGATTAGTGTTTTGGATAGACCCCTCGGTGCTCTGTACCGAGACAACCGGTACCCTGAGAGACGCCCGAGAAATCCCCGCCTAAAGCATAGTCAAACTGGGCTCAGGTGGGCCGGATGATCCGGGTCCCATGAGGCAATCTTCACTATAAGAAACAGATCCGTAGTTCCTTCAAGGTGGGTGGGCACTCAGAACCTTACTTACCCGATACCTCAACCACAAAACTGATTGGACATCGGCCCAACAAAAAGACTTGAGACCCCGCCCCAAAGACGATCCATAAAGGTTGCCACATGCGCTGAGGGTCCCATGAGCTCGGCCATACCTTTCATTACACTTGACCGTATGTCGATGATTGGTTATAATCTCAGCTTAGAGCAAGATAATCCAGGAAGACTCCGGATAAGTCCAACTACTGGCCGTTTTGCCGTGTTACGGTCCACAGCCTTCGACTCACATCGCCGGGGGATCCGGTCGAACTCGAACAGCGAGAATTTTTCCGTTTATATTCCAACTAAAACAGGCGATCATTCTGAAGGTGGTTATCTGACAGATTAGAGGAGTATATTTTATAGAGACAACTAAATAAAGAATACTTTATATTAGGGGCTACAACAAATACAATATTATCCTCTTACAAGGATCTCAAATCAGGGGTGAGGATCAGTAATAACCTTTTATTGTTATGATTTTACACATCTATATTACAACGGAATTCCTAAATTGCTATCTCCTATACATTTTAATGACTTATCTATAAAAAATATACTTGTAAATTAACCTGTATTATAATGCTATCTGGTCAATCAATATAATCAATATTTAAAATTTTAATAATCTATTCCTCTTATTTATAGCGACCTTCAAATAAGAAAATAAGTAAAGTGTGGCATGGTAGGTTCTGACAACCTTGCCCAATTATTCGATTTTGCGTCCAATTATTTTAGTCTCTGTTTCGTTACGTCTTGTTAAATTTTTTAACATACAAATTATGCTAATAAATGTGTAACTATAGTAATTTTAATAAACCATTACTCCTACCGTTAGACATTTTGTATCCTTCTTACTATTTACCATGCACGATGCATCCACCCATATTTTTTTTGAAAGTTACTGGCTCTATTACATTGTATATTCTGTTCATATATTTCTCCAACCTATCTAAAACACAAAGGAACCAAATAACGCCTCCACTGAAGCTTGAAATCTAACCTCCCAACATATGGGACAATCCGATACCAGTGAACCACAAGCCACCGGTATATTGGGGGTTATGATTGTTAGTATTTCTTAACAATATAATATTAAATTTATAGAAATGTTTTACATTATTAATTATTTATTATTATTATTATTGTTATTATTATTATTATTATTTAATTATTATTATTATTATTATTATTATTATTATTATATTATTCACAATAAGTTTAAATATCTAAAATCTAAATAAATTTAAAATTTTAATATAAAATATAATATTGGGCCGCCTATTTTTTGCGCATCACGCATAAGAAATAATGATTATACATAATGATATATATATATAACTATACTATATATATTATATATATATATATATATATATATTATATATATATATATATATATATATATAATATATAATCTACCAAATCTAATTAGCAGCCAAATAATGACTACGGCCCTTACTGGAACAAGCAAAAATGTCTTGTAGTAGTTGTTTCTAAAATTAAAGGTTCATATTATTTTAATTTTAGTTTTTTAAAAAAATATTTTTCTTATTACCATCTATTATATTATTTTCTTCCCTTAAATAACCCCAAATTTCGTTAGTAATATATTCTGTTAACTATTTATTACTCTTAACATACTCATTAATTTATATAAGAAAAGATCTTAGTTCGAACCTCATCCATTTAGAGTTGACATAATTGTTAAGACATATATTATGATAGTTAAAATGTATTAATATACTATATATATATAATATATATCAAAAATATATATAATATATATTATATATATATAGATATATTTAATAAAAACTTTGCGTCACAATAATTAGTCCCGACTAAATACATATCATTCAAAGTTTAGCATCAAGATTATGGAAATAAAACTTTAAAAATCATTTGATTTTCTTGATTTAAAAAAAAAATTAGGTTACACGTTTTTTTTTTTACATCTTCTTTTGACTCATTTAGAAACAAAACTTACATATCTTCAATTATGCTTATTGCATTATTGGAATGATTTAGGTCATTATGATATTAATATTTTTTTATTTTTTTATAATGGTAGAATTGTATATTGGTTTACAAATATTATACTATTATTTTTATCGGACAAAATTGTTCTTACATCATTTGTCAGACGTGCGCGACCTAACTACAAAGTTGTTGATCATAATATCAATTACACATGAACCTTAAACGGTAGGACCATTTATCAAATAATTGACAATGATTAACATCCTATAGCTCCAATTTGAACAAGTTTACACATTAGATTTTACTTAAATGCATGAGAAACTTCTAAAGAAATTTTGAAGTTAATTTTTATTATATCATGTATAAAAATATCTATTGTAAACCATCATACTTTTGAATTATTTAAATTATCCATGCCTCCTATTTGACAACCAAATTATAGGCATTGCCATTGACAAACTCCTCAAAAAACAGATTTGTCTCAACAAGGAATGAAAATTAAAAAAAAATTATTGATTCCCATTTATTGTGATGAAAAATATGTAACGACCACTTTTACTTCTCTTATTAATTTAAATAATTAGTACTACAACAAAAACATACAATATATATTTATTTATTTAGAACTTAGATGTCTAGTATCGTTTACTTAAAACCAAAATTATTCATTATAACCCAAAATTTAAAAGAAAATATAATTCCATTAGTTATATTATCTTTATTTTTTACATTCAAAGATCCTTAGCCTTCAAATTTTATTGAATTTATTATATTCACATACATTGTCCATGTGTTTTTTTTTTTTTTTTTTTTTTTTTTTTTTTTTTTTTTTTTTTACATTACTTGTAATTAAAATACAAAATTATTAATACAAAACATGTTATTATATATATATATATAATATATATATATATAGTATATATATATCATCAACTTATATATATATACATGTATATACTTTCACAATGCACATGATACACTACTACAACACATCTCACAACACATGAAACATGTAGGTGTCTGTAAGATAAAGAGTTCATATTACAACTAAAATCTCAGTCATATATACAACAAGACAAATCTAAAGCTTCCTACACCATAATCTCATTCCATGATGAATTTCTCTATGATGCCACCCAGTAACCCTAAATTGCACATGACACAGCCACCAATAAAAAATAAAAAAAAGAGAAATACATGTACTGAACATGAAAACAATGACAATGCTACACAAAAGAATTAAGAAGAATTAGAGAAATTTAAACCAAAAGTAGTATTTATTTAGACTATTGCTTTAAGACTAAGTATTTAGACTATCGTTATTACAAAGTTGCAAACATTTATTTTAGTGACAATTATAATCAATCTCTCATATATTTTCTTGAATTTATATACTTTAAATTACCGATTAAATAAACAAATTCAACATTTATTTATCTATATGCATAAACATCTCCTATATATATTGCATTGATATACTTTAAATTACTTATTTAAAATAAACATTGTGCACTATCTCATTCGCGTAAAGCGCGTAAAAAAACTAGTAAATATAATAAAAGCAATTTTGGCAAGGTTATAATGGGAATAAAAATATGTTGATGTAATTATGTGTGTTAATAAGTTGCGTATTTTGATTTATTTATGGTATAGTGATACGATATTTCCAAATATACCATCTTTATTTTTTCCTTTTTCCGTTTAATGTATAAACATTGATAACGAAATATTTTTAAATTTTTTTTAAGGAAAATATTACTTAAGTTATTATTATTTTTATTATTATTATTATTATTATTATTATTATTTACTTAAATTATTGCAAAAAAAAAAATCAACTTTTTAATAATAATATTTTAAATGCCCATTATTATTATTATTATTGTTGTTGTTGTTGTTGTTATGAGTTAATCCAGTAATGATCCTCTGACTATTGCAATTTTTCAAAATTGGTCATCGTCTTTTAATTTGGGCAAGATAGACCATTGACTGCCAGATTTGTTTCAGCAATGGTCCTTCTATTAAGTATAAGTTAGGTTGGGGTTAGTCATTTCATCTTGGTGAATTACGTATCAGCACAGTGCAATTGAAGTCATTTGAATCACCTATACAAACCTCCGGCTACAAAGCGCGATACAACACAACAACGAGATAGCCTCTACGAATCGCCCTCCAGCGACGACTTGTGAAGAATTCAAGCATAATTAATGGAATATTCAACATGAAAGAATCCTATCATATTCTACCATGAATACATTACTAAAAAAATCAAGTATAACATCCTAATCAAACTCTACCCCTAATTAAATTCTACCATAAATACTTCCTAAAATCAAGTATAACATTCTAATCAAATTCTACACCTAATTAAATCCTATGTATATTATCGATTATGCATGTTGACACTTAAATTTGATAAATATTGATTATTTATTAATATTAGTATATTTGAATATATTTGAAATATTTTGGATAATATTGTATTATCTAATTTGTTAATTAGATAATATCAAAAGAGTTTGAACCTATCAAAACTTTTCTATCCTTACCCAAAAGGCTGAATCCCCAACCCTAAGGGCCCCCAACACTCCGACCCGACAGAGCATGTGGGGGGATGTAAAAAGAAAAAAAAAAAAAATCTTCTATCCTACAGCTATAAATAGGAGTTCTCATTTCTATGTAATTGAAAGATCTTAGGAAAAAATTCAAAGAAATATAAGTTTATTCAGAGATCACAATAAAAATGTGAACTTGAAAGTAAAAAGTCCCTGATCCAAACCTCTATTGAAGATCAAGTCATTTGAACTCGGAGACCCTTCAAGAAGAACAAGTTATAATACAAGCCCTTCTTTGAAGATTAAGCCACTTGAAACCCGGATGCCCTTCAATGGTGGAGTGTTCAAGGCATCAAATTGAAGAATCAAAGGACATCCAGAAATCTTGTACCCACACCGCATTGATATATACTACTGTAACCAGAATTTTGAATATCAATATATATATTCAATTTTATTTGTTCACAAATTGGGCACGCCCAATGGGATAGCTCTGCCTCTTATCTCTTCATAAGCACATTCAATCGATATGAGGGCAAACCCCATATGAATTTGTAAGATGGGAGGAGACTAAATGATACTCCTTGACACGAGTTAAAACAGGCTCTCACTACTCTTTCAAGCGGCATCTTGGCACGACGTTAAAACGGGTCATAGTCAGTATGCTTCCAAGGCTGTCTCTGTCTGTGTGCTCTAGCGAGTGTGAATCGACCTAGTTATCCTTTATGAAGGTTGTGGGTGTTATGTCGCGAACGTCCTTGCGACTGACCTATTACTTGTCGGACGTGCGGGGTATAGAAAATATGCCTCGTCGGAGTGGCGTAGCGGAGCCAGGTTCGGCGGAGGGCGTACTGGTTGTGACACGTTAATCTTGATAGGTAAATATTGATGTCATTTCTGATCAATCATTGAGTATATGAGTAGTATAGTGGTTGAAATACTTTTGGCATGAGAATTGATATGTATCTATTGTGTAATGTAGATAATAGTCAAAAGAGTGTTGAACGGTCTGGGCCTATCAAAACTCTGATCTATATATCCACAGCTGATAAGACATATGACCTCACTTCGTATGTAATTGGCAACAGACCTACGGAAAAAATGCATGTCAAACATCTAGGGACGCACACAAGAATATAGTATTATTCAGAGATCACAATGAAATAGTGATCCTCGCAAGTTCAAAATCCCTCACCTGGCCCCCAAATGCAATCATGGCATAGTTGACCAACCTCACATTGAAGATCAAGATCAGTGACCCGGACGCAGCCTTCAATGGAAGAACACAGCTATATTTGGTACAAGCCCTGTGACTTGAAGATTAAGCACTCTGAAACCGGAGGCCCCTTCAATGGTGGAGTGTTCCAAGCATCCCAGGTTGGAAGAATCAGAGGACCATTAGAACTGTACCCACACGGCAGATGAAACTTGACATCCGTTAAATCAGCAATGTGAATATTTAATATTTTGCAGATTTTCTTTGCTCACAATGCGCCTTGATTAATTGATGGTCCCATTAATCGACCAGTCATTTTCAACGGGCAATCACATCACGTCAATCTTTGCCATGCCAGCATGGATGATGAGTTATCGGCTAAATTCGTCATCATTTTATGAAATGTCACCGCGGTTTTTTTTTTAAATTCAGTATTTTTGATCCGTTAGATCCTGACACGGCGGAGACGGATGCATGCTTTCTGATTGTCATCGGTTGGACGGAGTGGTTTCACGCCTCGATACGCGCATCATATATATATGTCGTGTGTGTGGGTGGTGTGTGGGGTGTGCCGAAAAATGGCTACCAAGTGCACTAAAAATCACCATTAGGTACGCGATCACCGCAAAACAGCGACGCACTTAGTTATGCATAGGACCGCAGCCACATAAGTGTCGAGGATGCACAATTGGGTCGGGAGTATGGTGCATTTTTTTTTGTTAGTTGCTTATGTTTTGATCCATGTAGTGTGGGCTGCATTTGATGATTGTGCGTTTCTAACATATGGAGCATTCGTTTCACTACTGATAATGGTGTACCTGCACGGCCGAGCATCAAGCGATGATCGCATGCTTCAGGTGTTATATATATACTAGTAGTCATACTATAGCGTGCCTAATTAGTATACTATATAGTTATAGTTATATGCTATGTTATGCATGCATTACATATACGTCACGCACGCACGTATTACGTAAATATTGAGAATATATTGGTTATTAATAAGGATTTTATGTATCCAAAATATTAGGATACTAAATTAATAAGTTGATTTATGTTTTTGAGAAACTTAACGTTGTTGATTTTTATTAAAACAACATTTGCCCAAAATGAGAGACAACAACAAAATGATGGTTAGTACATGTTAGCATTATGACTTTGGGTATTAAAGATATATAACGACAAATGTGATTGTCCACTGTTTGCATGAGTTCTGTTAAGTTGTTATTTAGAATTAAATTAAAATTGGAAAAAGAAAAATGACACTTTCTTTTCCGCAGTGAGTTATATATTATAGCACTTTTTTGTCCGCTAAGATTACATGTCAAGTCCATTAGCTCTCTTCGAATATTTTAAAAATTGCAGTTTTTTCCCCTGATATATTAACCCAAATTGACAGTTCTACCGCCTTTAAAGCAAGATTTTATTATGTGTTCTTCTCGAACCAAATTATTTGCCGTATACGATAGGATGCCACAGTTCAGTTCGATTGAACCGGCGATTATAGCAATCGATTAAAGTTTTCCGGGTTTATGCATTGCTGATCCAGAACGCAATATTTGAATTGTCAGTTATTAGGAAATTTTATGAATCGAAATAACTTGGATCCTGAACCGTTTGAACCGGCTCCAGTCGTCGAGGTGGGTTGAAACCGTGTTATTTTTAAAATTTTATTTTTTATTTTAAATAGTCTAAATTCAACGAAAAATGTATTTTTTTCAGTTCCATGAACATGAAACGGCGGTCGTCCAGTCGCGATTTTAAAAAAACTCTAAATATCGGGTTTCGATTCTAAATGCTTATTTGGAATTATTCGCGTTGGTTCCTATAGGTGTCGCTGTTTGTTTTGAACTAAGCAATTGCTGGTCATAATTTGTTGAGAAGAAAACATAGAATGAAATGTATTTATTTTAGAGTTAATACCTCCAATGGTCATCACGAGTATAGCGATTTACCAGTTGGTGGTCAGGCGAATGTTAAATGATCGTCCAATTGTCGCTCCATTGGCTCCATGTTTACAACCATAACCGAGCCCGTGGTCGCTTGTGCTAGGACGTCCGTGGTCATTTTGAAACTCAGTTTTTTTTTTTTCCACGGGGTTTAGTTATGTTGGTTGTGACACCTTGAAAAGTCGTGGTTCCAACAGGTTCTAGCTGGGGCGGATGGGGGGTGGGGGTGGCACGGGCACTCGGGTTACATGGCTATGAGGTTGGGGGCCCGAATGTGCTGACCGAAGGCGCGGAGGGGGTCGTCGGTTTTAAGAGGCTACACGGCATTTTGAATTTAGGGTTGTTGGCCAAACAAGGGTGGCGATGCTGAATCCATACCTGAATCTTTGGTCGGGCCGGACTTCCTTAAGGCGAAATATATCCATCCGAGGATTTCATGTGGCGCAAATTGGCGGAAACCCAAGCGTTCATTTGGCGAAGCATCATGCTGGGGCACGCTTCGCCGTTGGGGATGCACGACGTTCTACGCGGTATGTTTTGACACACAATATCTGGGGGTTGCGACATGGTGTGAGCATGATGTTGAAAAAGCACAGCCTGTCTCAACCACTCCGAGGTGCGCGAGAACTGCGGGAGCTAGAGTTCATGCTTGCTAAATGTGCAGTGGGACACCTCGGATGTTGAGGCTTCTCATGACAGTGTTTCATACGCGAGTACCGTACAAAGAAATTCTAGCACGACGCGTAATTAGTCTGCCACGATATAAGGATCCCTGGAGGTGGATACGGGGGATCCTGTCGTGCGGGCACTACACAAGCAACAGCGCGCATGCGGCTACGTCGTTTTGACCTGCCAAGGGGCGACAGGCACGCGTCAGACGACCCCGGGCAACTTTCAGCCTGGAACGGGGCTGTCGGTACTACCGATACCGGGCGAATGTCAGAATTCTTTTCGTGGCGATGTGGCTGCGAGCGAGTACTTGCCAGTTCGTGAGAACCTACGCCTAAAGGGAGGGTTGGACTCGGAGGCGGTTGTCCCTTGTGGTGCGTGCTCGCCTGACAGAGACGGCCTGAACACTCGTATTCGAGATTGCACTATTGCCAGAGAGTTTTGGGGTTGACGATGCTTATGTTGGAAAGACCTTCTTCATTTTATGGACTCCGGGTTATGGGCCAGACATCCGCCATCTCGAGTGAGAAGTGCCGCGCACGGTTTGGAGCCTTTTGCTAACGCCCGACGATGTCGTAATGGCCACGACAAACAACGACCATCCTGTGGAGGGAGTTCGTGGGCATAATGAGTCGCTTTTCTGGCAACTGGGATACATTGCGGCATATCTACGGCTCATCGTGCGCTGGGTGCCTGCTGGTGTGTGTGTTTTGCTGGTCTGCTGGTTTCGCCTCGCGTTGTCGGTCTCTCATGAGCCGAACAGATGGTTTGGAAACCACCCCCCCAACGCAGTCAAATGAAACACCGACGGCGGCTGGTGTTCGGCGTGATGGCGGCTGGTTTGGGCGGGCTGTTGCGGAATCGATGAGGGCAATTTTTAGCGCAGCAAGAAGCGTGTTGGCGGTTTTGAGAGTGGTGACTGAGGCCGTATTTTGGGCAGAGGTCATTGAGGTAAAAGAAGCTCTTGGCCTGGTTACAGACACAAGAAACATACTGTGTTGTTATTTGCCTGAACTCATCATTGTAATTCTCTTAAGTTCTTTTGAATTCATGCGGTAGACATTGATTTTGCAAAACGGTAGAGTTATCAGGGTGACCGCAATGTTTGTCGATTGAGTAGGTGACATGGGGGAACCGTTACTGTCGGTCCATGTCAGCGAGAACAGCAACGACCGTGGGTCCTCATGGAACGTGCCCTCGGGCAACGTTGCGCAATCCTTGTTCTCAGGGGCGAAGTCCACTTTTGACCCGGACATAACATCACGAAGTCGGACCCCCACATATGATTCTATACCCACAAAATAGGCAAGTTTCTCATACCATTATTCTAAAATTCAATATCAATAGACTTATCATTCCACGGCAATGGGCGCCTTCATCTCTGAGAAGTTTTGGAGAGCATATCATGAATCTCCTTCGTAGT
>VALG01004567.1:0-10050 GCA_009835305.1 Ipomoea purpurea | reverse complement strand
TTCTTATTATTATATCATATTATCTATAATGACCAATATCATCTTGAAGTATAGTATCAGTATTTATGATCAATTATGAGAGTATGATCTTTTGATCTTAATACTACGAATTGGGTTGAAAGGATGAATCCACACAACCTTAATATTTATCTATATTAAATTCTTAAACAGAGAAAAGCCAAAACATCAGATTACATATTTTAGTATATATATGAACCAAGAAACTACTTTACCGGTGTGTGTGTTATGGAAGGGAGGAGGGCGCAGAAGCGGGCTGGCTATTATAGAAAAGGTACTTTTCATACCTAATATATTACAGTCTGGGTGATAGTTTTATTCTTCTCTTTCTATTTGTTTGCAGTTGTTGGATTACTTCTGCAACAGGGCATGTCCGGCAATCCAAAGTAGGAAAGATCGTCGTCTCTGCCAAGGCTGTTGATCTCTCAGATCCAGATACGGTGAGCAAGAAGGTGAGATGTTGACTTTTTTTTTAATTGTTATTGATGGTGAAGACTTATTACCCTTCTAAAATCTAAATTATACAAGGCAATTCATTAATTCCAATTAAATGTCGCTGCGAGAATGGCCGGAAGACTAAAAATGGAAAAAAATCAAAGTCGAGCACTACTTATGTCAGGAATGAAAGTTATGAATCTAAGTTGACAGAGACACTAAATCATAGGCCAAAAGTGGAAAAAACTCTTATTCTTGCAAAAGGTGGAAACCTCAACTTAAGGGTCCCATATTCTGACCCAACAGAGTGTTTGGACCATGATATAAATCATGTAAGCTCAACTGACCATGAACGTTAGACCTTTGCTCACTGCGCACAAGGAACTCCCCTCACTTTTGAGTAACTCCTGACGCTGGGAGACTGATATCCTTGTCATTCTTTCAAAATTAAATTTACCTATAATCAATTGAGCGCTCTATGCGTTATTATATTATTATCTACTATTATTATTTATTATTATAATATATTATTATTATATTGCTAAGGCCAACATACCGGCGCTGAAATCACCGGTCCCTACTGGTTATAAATACAGCTATATACTGATCATAAGTGGCATTTGAAATAAAGTACCATCCACCATAGCCCTGAAAATTGAAGTTTATGAGAAGAGAAAGTGAGGCCATGTTCACCAACCCCAACCTTGAGAAACTACAAGCTTTCTCTCCTTGATATATTAGCCGCGACTTTTTATACCCCCATTGTTTTCTTTACGACTCCTGCGCCTGCGGCCCTCGTAACCACAATTATGATGAGCTCAAGGACTCGCTCATGAAGACACTCTCCGTCTTGTACCCGCTCGCCGGAAGAATTAAAAGATGGATCGACAATCGAATGCAACGACGAGGGTGCGGATTTTGTCCGAGCTAAAGTTACCAATTGTGATTTGGGGTGAGTTTCTCCGGCACCCAAACCTCGAAGATATACGCCAGCTGCTCCACTTGATCCCTACCCAAATGCTATTGACCCGCCCAGCCATGTTAGCTGTTCAGGTCAACAGGTTCCGGTGCGGCGGAACTGCGGTGGGTTCTGCATTTGGCACGGCCTGGCGGATGCCGGCGCGATGACCGGATTATTTAACACATGGGCGCATCAACCGCGGGGAAGGACCCATTAATCCCGGCAGTCAACGTGGACGCCTCAGCAGATTTTCAGGCCGGGGAACCTCGTCAACCCCCGCTAAAGCCCCCTTTCCCTCAAGAAACCGGGAAAGTACTCCTCGAAAAGATTTGTTTTGGCAAGCGGGATATCGAGCGGCTAAGGAACGATTATTGTCACCCATCGGAGCACCACCGCCGTCCGTCTCGGGTGGAGGCGTTGTCGGCGTTCATATGGGCGGCGGTGATACGGGCAAGTCTTCAGGGGAACCCAAACCTCAAGACGCATTTTTGACAAATGTGGTTGAACTTGCGAAAGAAGTTGAACCCGCCATTCCCTTCGCAGTGCCTAGGCAACATCAACCAAGTGGTGGCCGCTCGGTGGGAATCGGAAGCCGACGAGGGTGGAAGAGTTACTGCCGGGTTTCTTGTAGAAAGAGTCGCGGAAGCCAGTCCACAAGGTTACCGACGACTACGTGAGGAAAATGCCGCAGAGGGTGGGTATCTTAGAGCTCTATTAGGCGTAACAAAGACATTCATAATGCGGATGAGATTAAGATTTTAAGTATAGTAGTTTGTGTAATATTTCGTTTTCTGAAGTTGATTTTGGGGGGCAAGCCGATTATGGATTGGCCTGGGTCATAACACTGGAGAACTCGGCTATTTTCATGGATGCAGAAGATGAGGGAGTAGAAGTGTGGATTGGTTGACACAAGAGGTTATGTGCAAATTTAGACAAGGACATGGAATTTCATGCTTATTGTCTCTCTCTCAAATCGTTTCAAACCGTCTTGTCCTCTTCGGTCTGCACTCTAGCTGCTGGATTAAGAAAGGCTGGTTTAGGCCGGAGCGGATGCATAGGCATTTGGTTATGGATCTAGCTAGACTCTAGAGGATTAGGAATTGAAGGGCAAATTAATTAAAATAAGAATATTAATTGCAAATTAAATTATATCGTGCACCAGTGCACAATAGCCCAAAACAACGACGTTTCAATAAGTTGGATGGGGGAGTTTACACGACACGGACACTCTTTGTTCGTCAATTGTTTTTATATATGTGTTAAAAGTTATGTGTATTGTGTATTATGACTATGTGTATGTGGGAGTTCATGTTTATTGTGTATTTAATGTGTGATTGCGCTGTAATTTTTTCGAATTTTGTGTTTTTTTTTTTTTTTTTTTTCTCCTTACCTTGGGTGTTTCCTGTCCTTAAGTGTGAATTTAATGCCAACAGGTGTAGTTGTTGTGTAAAAAAAAAAATACTTAGATTCAAGTGAAACTTTTTTTTTTTCAGTGTAGATCAGGTGCATGTTTCTTTGCATTCAAGTGCCCAATTCTGGGCAGTGTGATAATTGAAAAAACTAAATTTCTAATTGAAATTTGTGAGATCTACAACAATTTGTATGGGTAATTTAGTTTAATAACACTTAAGGTTGAATAACGTCCTTTTTTGGGTACCATCCAATCAACACATCTATTTGCCCTCGAGTGCAAACTTTCCTCATTTCAAGTGCACGTTTTTGTACCTTCAAGTGCATGGGTTTTGAGCTATCAAGTGCACATTTTCGTATACAATTGATTTTAAGAGAGTTCAATAATCTAATTTTAGTGCAATCCTTATCTCCCACCGCATTTTCGCACCAAAAGTGTTGTGTGCACCTGATCCTAAACCTTTATATATTAAAGCCGCGGTGAAAGATGCGGTTGTATCTCAGCCATTCATCAACTCATTTTAAAAACAAAAAGATCGCCACATGCGAGCCACAACAATGTGCACAGGAAGAAGGAACAATGTGCACTGGAAGGCAAAAATGTACACAGTAAAGCAAAAAATATGCAACAACTATTGAAAAGACTATAATATTTGGGATAAGGTCAAATAGACCCTCCAACTATATAGCAAAGTGCAATTAGCCCATTCAACTAAAAAAACCTTCAATTAAACCCTTCAACTTATTAAAAGTGTATATTTACCATTTTTAACAAATTATCAAAAGGTCACCAAATTAATTTTGCTTGCTTGACATCTACGTGGCATTTCGTTTTATAGTAGATTATACGTATACTATATAGTAATATATATCTATTACGTATATATATATTTAGTTTTTTGAAAAGCTAAAAAAAAAAAAAAAAAAAAAGTGCACTGGAGGATAAACCACGGATCTCGGTTCGTATTGAATTTGAACTGGGAAATTATGGCTTCTCTCTACTCTAGCCTCTCGGGGGTTCCAATATACCCCCTCCTTTATGTTCTTTCTCATCTACTTCTTTGCTCTTGATTTCTTTCACCTGAAATTTCTAAGCCTAGTTTTCAGCCTTTTGTCAACAAAGAGAAATGAGGGAGGAAAAAAGTTAGAAACAGACTGGGAGGGTTTTGAGAAAACCTAGAGATCACAAGCCCTTTAGACGTACCAATTCACATAAGTACAGTTCAACGGCCTCCCCGGCATCTCACTACTGCTAAATCCAGCGAGTCGTCATCTCTTAAACGCGCCCTGAGAGCTTACTGATTATTAACTGGAAAAACATACCCCCTGGCTGTACAATCGCACCCTTCGATAAGTGGATACCCACTCCAAGACGCGTCTAAGTAACAATATAGGTAGAACTATCAAGAAACACCATTTTTTGAAATAGATAACATATATAACTAAGCAACTGATGTTAAATCCAAGATCAAGACTGCAAGGACGTTGATAAAAGGACTCGAACCAACTAATTAGCAAAATTGTAATAATGAAGATAACGACAACAATTAACATCATTATCAACAAGACACTTCGTCATTTTTTCAACCTGCTATACAATTCAGCGGTCAACCTTGGGTTGGGGCTTCCCCCATCCCATCCCGCTCGTTATCACTCAGTTCCAACCTGCTACCCCCCCGGCAGGTCACCCTTATCCGCTCCGCCGGGCAACTACATGGGCCCCCACCGACCAACCACCCACAAACCACCTCATATCTTAACGCCGATAAACGCCCACGCAGTGGTTCGGATTCGCCATTTTGGATCCGTACACTTCTAGTACCAATACCAAAGGGCGTGTCGAGACACATATAGCCGACATGGCAGGCCGGGCCGCACCGCAGGCCAGTTTATAAACCTGTTTTTTGCCCGCCATGCGCTTAAAGGCAAGAAAGTCGGAAGCGTTGGGTTTTTGTGGCCTTCAGCCACAGGTAACACCTCTAGTTCTTGTACGTTTGAGCCTACAATGGGGACCGGACTTTCCTGTTGGTGTGCCATCGGCCGCCCAACAAATTCGATTGTCCACCAATCACACATCTCGATCCATCATCCATCAATCGTTCACGACCGATCATGGTTGCGCAATGGACCGACCAATACTCATCATCATTTCAATCAATCAACAGAGTAATCACAAGGCAATAACATATCGCCAAGACGATTGACGAGAGACAGCACGACAGCGCACGTACAACATACGAAATCCTCGGCTGAGACGGTACCAAAATCAGACAGAGATGCAACACGAGGCAAAGGGTTCGAAAAGTTGGGAGCATCCGTCGGAACATTTCAAACGGGAGAAAAAACACTCCACGCAGCCCACCAACTCTTCAGGCGGCGGTGGGCGGGGAAAGGAGGAACCCGCCCCGGCCCCCCCGGCGGCCTTGGCGTTTTTCCCAGCGGCCCCGCGATTATCGCGTAACCCCCCGTGGTACCCCTTTTTTGTAATGTCTTTAGATTAATTTATTTAAAAAATTTTCGGTTAATAAGTTTAAAAGTGTTGTCTGTCCCAGGGATCCCTTATAATAATTGGAAAAAATGGTGTCCACGCAGCGGCCGGTGAACCCTTAATGAAGAACTTGTAAGTCTTTGAATAAGACTTAAAGGGAAAGTGCTTTTACTCTAAAAGATTCTTAATTTTAGGATTCCTTTTAGAACCCTATTCATACCTGTTAGGAATTGAAAGGTAGTTTTACTATTCAGACTCTGATTTAGGATTCTTAACTCTATAAATTAGGGGATTAGAAATCATTAAACCTTTTACCCCCTTGTTTATAATTACACGAAAAATTAACCTCTAGGTGTTTCCCCACCATCAAAGTTTAGGGAGATCAATGGATGGAAAGTTTGAGAAGAACGCTTAATAGTAAAAAGGGAGGATTTAATTAAGGTAAGAGGTAACCCATGCCTTTTACAAACCTATTTCTGCTATACTCTTATTTATTGTTCTGATAACGTTATGGTAATTATGTGATTGTTCTTGGATAGGTGATGTGAATAGTTCTCGTTATTCAGAATTTGATCCGTAAGAGGAGATTTATAGTATAACAGGATTAGGGGAGAAACTAACTAACCTACCTAAAGTGTAAATAGCTAATGAGTTACAAGACTTAAAAATCAAAATAACAAATAAGACTTACAGTCTTAGTTTCATTAATTTTACCAAAATATAATATCTAACACACCCTCAAAGGAAGGTTGGTAGAAGCAACAACTTCAACTTGTCCCTCAGCCTAAGAGAGTAAAGCGGAGCAGGAAGCAGAGATTGGTGGAAGATGTCGGCCAGCTGATTCCTTCGTAGACACAAAATTGAACTATTAAATTCCCCCCCCGGTGGTCACCTTTATCCCGTACAAAAATAGGTAATCGAATTCCACACGTGTTTATCGAGCATGGAAACAATCGGGATTTCGCACACATTGCTAAGTAGCTCTAAATTTTCGCCCACCAGCAGAGTATGGTGGTGTTACCTAGAAATGTAAGGATCCAATTCCCGAAATAAGGACATAACCCAAGTAACCTCGCTGCACATGCCAGGCCGCGCTTATACTCGGCTTCAGTGGACGACCTAGGGAGCAGTTGCTGTTTGCATGACACCCCATGAGAACAAGATTCGTGCCAACGGAAAAACAGATGACCGATTAGTAGAATCCTGTCTATAGTAACACCCGCTAGTCGGAATCCGAGTAAGCAGCGCGTGCACGTTCTACGACGGAGGGAAGCTGTCCTTTACAATGTGCAGTCCCTAAGCGTGAGGCGTACCCCGTTCAACATATCGCAGGAACCCACTTGGGAGAGCATGGCCCAGTTGTTCGCTCGAGTTAGGAACACTGGCATGAACTGACATAGCCCTGTTGACAGCACTAAGATTAGTGCGCCCGGGCGAGTGGTTGGTGGGAGATACGCATGCGCCCCAGCCAGCCTACGGTATTGAGTCTGCGGTTCCTCATAAGGATCTGTAGACGAGATGCGGCTTTAGTAATTGCTGCTGGGAGTGGAAAAGAGACTTGCAGTCAACCATGCAGCACGGGTAAGGATGTCATCCATGTACCGGCCCTGTGACAGCAACAAGCCGCCATCTACTGACACCGTCTCAATGCCAAGGAAAAAAGGTCGGAGTCCCCAAGTTCTCGAATCTTAAAAGCCACTGATAACCGCCCAAGCAGAGTAGTCAACGAAGCTGTGTCGTTTCCCCATCATTATAATATCATCTACGTATACCAGTAGATAGAATACGTGAGTCCCCTGATGTGTAGTAGAATAAAGACACATCAGTCTTAGAAGCTACAAAACCCGTAGATAGAAGAAACTCATGTAGTCGATGAAACCAAGCCCTTGGAGCTTGCTTTAAGCCATATAGCGACCGCTGAAGGTGGGAAACAAAGTCTGGGTGTACCAGATCTTCATAACTAGGTGGTTGACGCATGTAGACAGTCTCCGTTAGACGCAATGTATGGTCATCCTTTTTGAAAGGACATAGTCCTAACGGCCCTCCAATTCCTCACTGACATAGATATATATATATCTCTCATGCACAAAACTTATGCATGTCACATCTCAATAACTTTTCAATGCAGCAAGGTAATGACATACCACATGCTCACGAATTTTGGAAAATAATACTTAGGCTCACGTTGGCCATTTATGCACTTATAAAACATGATATGCTTGAAATGCAAGAATACTGTACAATCATACTTCAATTCTATATACATCTCAGTGAACTCTCAAGGACACACAATCATGCTTGTTGCAAAATAACATACTCTGTACATTTCTACCATCAAAATAGACCTCAAATTCCATTTGACATATATAAAACACATTCTAGGTCATGATTTTCTAACAATTCTTATTCACAAAGTGTTCATGCTCGGATTCAAATACTCAAATAGCATCGGGAAGGTAATACCAAGCAATTCCCATAGGCATAGCAAGTCTGATGATTTCATATAACATTACTGTGAAGAATTTCATCACAAATTTACCATAACATGCTCATATCTAATCCAATTTCAACGAAATCAAAGGTCAAACGTGCGTCATGACGGCTCCAAGGTACTGAGCCACAAGGGCCCGTGACACTAGGGATGGCATTGGGGCGGGGTGGTTGTCGGGGATATATCCCCCACCCCGCACCCGCATTCCCAATCCATTCCCAGTACCCGCACCCCACCGCACCCGCGCGGGTAATGAAATTCCTACCTCATACCCGCCCCGTGGGGATTTTTGCGGGTGCGGGTAATACCAACATCTAACTCTAATTATTAATATTACACATAAATCACTTAAATCTAATAAAAATTTTATACTACAATTCTAATTATGACATAGATTTTTTTATAAGTTTGAAAATAACTCTAAAATTTAATAAGAGCCAATGAAGTTAATACTTAATTGGAACGAAAATTGTGTTGTGTAGTATAAATTGTATTAAGTGTTTACTCATTTATGTTATTTGTATTGTTCCTATTCAATTTTCATTAACAAAAAACTAAAAAATTTAATTCATTATGGCATTTTTAATTATAAACATGTACCATAAACTTGTCATTAATAAATGAGATGATAATAGAACAAGTATATATAAGTTGCGGCGTGCGGGGCACGATACCTCCCCCCGCACCGCGCCATCGATTACCGGCGCGGGTTTAAAAAACTCCCCCCCATACACGCACCCATTACCACACTATTGGTGGCGGTTTTAAAACCCTTAGGGGCGGGGATGGGGGGAACCATTGCGGTGGGTTAGAATTGGACCATGCCCAACGTGATACCCAGGTCCAAGAACGAGCAGCGTTAGCTCGAGGCACAAGGGCCGGCCAGCTGCAGCAGAGTAACGTGCAGATGGGTCCTAGCAGTGGGGGCTAGGGGAGACGGCCGCCTGGAGCGTCTGTACACCCCAGATTTTTCAAGACTTTTTAAAACTTAATCAGATAAAGGGTAGAATCTTATTAAATCCCAAGATATAAATACAAGCGTACGGGGTGCTATGCCACACCTGGGCTAGAGAACCAAGTGCACAGGCTAACTAACTAATATCCTCAAAGCGTAATTACATAAACGTGGCACGCAGGCCAAAGGGAAAACTACTTCTACCTCCAAGTTCTAGCGCGCTCCAGTGACTTAATCTTCTGTGCCTTGAAAGCCAAATATATCTGTTCAGCGAGAGATGCTGGTAACCCACTCCAACGCGTTGAAATACAATACATATAGAGATATAGATATATATACGAAAACCATTTTGAGCATGAAGATATATCCTACGAACTCTAGCTTTAAAACCGGAATGACTCGACAGATAAGCCAGACACAAGCAACAGTTATAACAAGCATATGCAGTTCACAACAGATAAGGCAAAGCATAAACAATAATCAAACCCAACATAGCAATCCCAATATAAATCCCATAGTCACATCCCCAAGATACTCATAATCACAATCATCCATTCACAACACATAGCACACTTTTGTTGGCGCCACAGGACCAATCGCATGCCCATACATGAGGGTCAGCGCATATAGCTCTGACACGGCCCGCAGCACCTGCCCCGTATCGCAACACGGAGGGTCGATCGCAACGACCGATGAACCGCAGCTCATCATAGTGTTTGATCGCAACAAACAGTGGACCGCAGCCCAAGAGAATGTCATCTGACCGCAGCCAGGAAAAGGACGAACGCAGCTCGTATAGAAACGTTTGATCGCAACCAAACGGTGGATCCGCAGCCCAGAGGAGTCAATCTGACCGCAGCCAGCTTCTGAACCCGCAGCTCAGGATTACCAATCCGATCGCAACCGAATTGGGGTAACACGACACACAGTAACACATAGCAAGCACATGCAACCCACATTGCACATTGGGGAAGGGGATAAAACGTATATAACAAAACCTATGCGTGATCCATCACATACTAAGAATTAGTCCTAAGGGGTTCATACTTCTTCCACTAGGTCAACGGGATACCAATTCAACTAGCATGCAAATATAAATGTAAACCTACGAACGGTACCCGAAACATCAAACTAGACATAGGCACGATAAACGGAGTCCGTTGGGACACCACGGGGAATGGGGGGAACATCAAACGGGAAGCCGGGTCCCGAAAGGGGATAATTTCCAGCGGGTAGCCGGTGGGGTCGGGCCACGCCGCGCTCGCGCCACGCGCGGTACAACACTATTCCGG
>VALG01004565.1:0-10751 GCA_009835305.1 Ipomoea purpurea | reverse complement strand
AGAGCTCTAAGAAAGGCTTAAGAGGGTTGAAAAGGGAGAAGTGTTAGGCTACAAGGTAACACATGCTATACAAAACCTATTTTCTACTTAAATGATGATTGGCTTCTACTTGATGTTCTTGATGTAATTTGTGAGATTTGATGCATGATCTTGTGATGATGCATGTTTAGAGCTTGTATTTTAGGTTTCTTGAATGTCATTGCTTGATTATTTCTTGGGTTCCAGTCATATCATTGTTGTGTGTGAGATTTTGGGTGTTTTGGGTAAACTTGGCTTTATTGTTGATTTTCCCCGAAGGGAAATTTGTGGTGTACGAAGTGTACCCTGCGGGCGGAACGGCTGGCAGTGGCCCACCAGCCGCCCCACCCGGGGAACAAGCTTCTCGTGGCATGTACCCCGGGCAGACCACGGGGTGGGCTTACCCGTGGTCCCACCCGCAGGGAACGTCATGGATGATTACGGGGATTTGTTCCCCGTGATTCCTTTTCTTCTTGGTGTGAATGTTTTGACCTCCCGTTGTTGAATTTGAGCTATTTGTGAGTTTCTTGATGTTTCGTTATGTCTAGAAACAGTGTGTTAGGAATCCATGTTAGGAATTTGGTTCTTGAATCGTGTTAAGGGTCCAACTTTGATTCGTTGGGCTAATATGAGTCTTGAAGGTTTCGTTTGGACCATTTTTGGTTACACGCTTGTTGAGCATGCTATGTTGATGTTGTTATGCTAGTATGTGTGGTTTGTTCTTCTTATTGGTTGACAACTTGTGTTGTCAATCATTTGGTGTTGGATTGTATCCTTCGTTGTTGTTGTAATGTCTCATGTCTTTGTTGTGATCTCTTGATATCTTATGGTGTAGAATCTAAATGTACAAAAATCGTTAAAGAAATACCACAAATTTGTTTGATACTTGATTGGGCCAATTAATGGGCCCTTGTTTTTCTTGATGATGATGATGACTATGTGTGGACTATGAGTGAGATTGGTGGTGTTGACTTGAGCTTGCTCAGCATGATCGGTGGTGTGTGAATATGAATTTAATGATACCCTCGTGTACTGAGAGTTCGGCGGTGAATGATTGGCGATGTGGTGGGGGACGACGGTCCTAAGCGGAATAAGGTTTGGACTCAAAAGTACAGGTGGCACTAGGACGGTAACGTGAACTGTGATAAGGCCGGGGTAAGCCCAAAGGTTGGAACAGGGCATAAGGTTGAACTATGAACGTGAAACATAAATGGTACATTTATGTGTTGTATGATTCTATTGCTTATGAGCATGTCTTGATGTACTCTACCTTGTGAATGGTAGTGCATCCTGAGTTTATTGTCTATAATGTTTGTGTTTTGTTGTTGTTGTGAGGTTGATGATCCCGTTCTTATTGAAAATGTGATTGACGTCTTTGATGTTGACTTCCTTCCTTGTTTTAAAATGATATATACGGTACTCCTCAGTTTCAATGGCTTTGATTATATCTATGTATACTATGCTATTTAACGTGTATTGATGGTTACCAGCATTATTCGTTGACTGGTGTTATCCTTATGTTCTACAAGTCTTGAGTAGATGACGAGCGCGCTAGTCGTTGTGGTAGCTAGTGTAGTTCCCTCCTTTCTAGTTGCTTTGTTTTGGGCCTGTGAGCCTTTGTTAGACATGGCCTGTGTGCCTTAGACTTGATATTGTTTTGATGGATAGGTGTAGACTTAGCCTGTGCACCCATGGTTTATGGGTGTGGCATAACGCTTTCAGGTTTTTAATAGCTTCCGCTTTTGATGCCTTAATGCTTATAGTTGTTTATCGTTTGAATTTAAGTTTTAAACATTGTGTTAAAATCGGGGTGTTACACATACAATCCCGCATGCAGGTAAGGTGGTTCAAGGAACCTGCAAATAGGGAAGACATCTCATCGGTTTGCATGTAGGAAAAACGACTAAAGTTCATCTTTAGTGGCCCCGCAAGCAAGGAAGGTGGCTCGATGAGGCAACATGCCTCAAGAAAAGAAAAAGAGAGAAAAAAATAGAAGTTGTACGGGCATGCACGCAGGGAAGCAGCCCAAGGAAGGCGACTAATCGGATTGCATGTAAGGAAGACAACCAAAAAACAATCATTGGCGGGCCTGGAAATATGGGCCCGCACATAGGAACCCGTATCAATTTTTTAACCTCTCAATATGAACGAAGTGGTGCATTTGGTCCCGACGTTAGCGATCCGTCTCAACACGATGGAAAGAGAAAAAAAACACTCTAATATTGAGGGATAAAATCGGAAATTTACAACTTCTTCTTCTTATATTGAAACCAATTTAACAACATTATTACCACTTCCTTGCATCATATTTCAAGGTTCTTCAACTCAAAACGCGCATTTCAATAACTTCGTATGACATGTTAGAAACTTGAGTCCTTTTTGTAAATAAAGGGGAAAACTTTTTTGGAAGGACCGGGGTAAAAAACCCCAAAACAAGGGGAAAATTAAAATTTTTTTTTTGAAAGTTCATTTGTCCCCCCTTTAGCCCATCCTTTTTGGAAAAAACCACAAAACCTTAATCCCCCCCCCCTAAAAAAGTTTTTTAATTGAAATTTTTTCCTTTCGGTAAACTTAGAAAAGCAAAAAAAAAAAACAAGGGGGTGGAATATTTCCAAACCCAAAAAAAGAAACTTTTTTTTGGGAGGATAAAAAACCCAAAATAATTAATGTTCCCAAATTTTTTCCCCCCTTAGGTTTTTTGCAAAATTTTAAATGGATTTTAAAATTCAAAAATTTAAGAAAAGAAGTTAAAAAAACCCTTTGAAAAAATTTTTTTTTTAAGTTTGTAAAAAAAATCCTTTTTCATAAAAAACTTTTTTTTTTGGCATTTTAAACTTGGGTTTTTTCCAGAAACTTTTTTTTTTTTTTTTTTTTTTTGGGCATAATCTTTTTTTGACAAACATTAATGAAAAAAAATTAAATAATTTTTTTTTTTTAAATATATTTCCCAATTATATATTTTTTCATTTTTTAAATCCCATTTAAATCCAAAAATAAAACAAAATTCTTTTTTTCCCCCCCCCTTCCCCAAAAAAAAAATGGTTTCCCCTTTTTTTTAAAAAGCCTAAGAAAATAAATGAAAAGGAAGGGGTTTTTTTTTTTTTTTTGTTTAAACTTCCCCCCATTAATTTCCCATAAATTTTCCCATTTAATAATAAGAAGGGGGTTTAAATACCCCCCCAAAAATCTAAAATTGGGGTTCCCTCCCCCGAAGTTTTTTGGTGGGGGCAAATCCGCCAAATCCCAAAAAATGGTCCCCTTAAAAAAACTTTTTTCCAAATAATTTTTTTTTTAACCCCCGGGGCGTCAAAAAAAAAAATCCTTCCCCGGAGTTTTTCCCAAAAAAGTGGGGGGGCCCTAAAAACAAGGGGTTCGCTTTTTTTTTTTCCGTTTTTTTTTTTTAGTTTTGTTCCCCCTTTCGTCCCCTGATGACCGTCCCCAAAAAAAAAATTTGGAGGGCAAAAAAATTGGGAGTTTCCAACTTTTTTTTCCCAACCAAAAAAATTAAATTTTTGCCGAAAAAACGTTTTTTTTTTTTTTTTAATTTTAAATTTTTTTACAATAATTTTTGGAAAGAAAACCCAGAAACCCCGTTCCCCCCCCAAAAAATTTTACGATTCCCCTTTCCCCCCCCTTTTCCCAAAATTTGAATTTCCCCCAAAAAATTTTTCCCCCAAAAAACCTAAAAAAAAAACAAAACCCCCTTAAAAAACCAAGAAATTTTCTTCCCAAAGGCCGAAATGTTTTTTAGTGGCCGAAATTTTTTGCGAAAGGAAATTCTTTTCAAAAAATCGAACCCGAAGTTAAGCAACTTTTGGGCGAAGGTCCAAGAAAATTCAAAAAGGCGAGTGAAAAAATAAGGGCCAAACAAAAAAACTTTTCCCAAAACGGAAGGTCCCCCAAAAAAATGGGGGGTTTTTTTTTTTTTTTTTCCTTTTAAAGACAAAAACGGCAAAAAAATCCGAATTTGGGTTATGTCAAAAAAACTTAGCTTTTCAAAAAGTTTTTTTTTTGGGAGTTTTTCCTTTTTTTTGTGTTTAACCTGGAGAAACCCTTTTTTTTTTCGTAATTTTTGGTTTTTTTTTTTTTTTTTTTTTTTTTTGTTTACCCCCCAAAATTTTTGAGTAAAAATTTGGAAAAACTTGCCAAAAATTTCGGTTTTTTTTTTTTAAAGAGTAATTTAAGTAAAAAAATTGGGCTTTTTGTTTTAAAATGGTTAAAAACCAATGGGGGGGCCCCTGTCTTAAGGTTTTGGTTGGGAAAAAGACCAAAAAATGAAAAAACTGGCAAAATTATTTTTTGTTTTTTTTTTAAAAAAGTTTAGTTTTTTTAATTTTTTTTTTTTTTTTTTTTTGTTTTTTGTTTTTTTTTTTTTTTTTTTTTTTTGGTTTTATTTTTTTTTTTTATTGTTTTTTGAAAAGCAACAATAAAAAAAAATTTTGCTGGCTTTTTTTGAAAAAATTTGGGGAAACCCAAAAACCAAAGAAGGTTTTTGAAAGGCAAACAAAATGTTTTAAAAAAAAAGTATGTCCCCCTTTTTTTTTGTTTTTTTTCTTGGTAAAATAAAAAAATTTTTTTTTGGAAAAAAGGGGTTTTTTTTTTTGGCCCCCTTTTTGAAAAAAAAAAATTGGGGGAACCCAAAAACCATGTGTATTTTGGGCCTTTTTAAAATGGTGTTAAATTAATATTTTAAAAAAAAATTTGTCCTTTAGGGGACCCCCACTTTTTTTTTTTTTGTCCCCCTAGGGATAAGTTAACCAAAAAATTTTTCAAAATTTTCCCAACATTTATGCTTTGGCCCTTTAAATATAACAAAAACTTAGTTGGTTAAATCGAAAAGCCCCCCCTTAATTTTTTTGTTTGGGCTTTACATTTTTTTTGCTTTTTTTTTTGTAAGCAGGTAAAAATGTTTTTTTTCCCTGTGGGTTTGGGGGTTTTTTTTTTTTGTGGTTTTTTTTTTGGAAAAATTTTTTTAAAGGCCCAAAATTGGGTGGTTTTTAAAAAAAAAGCGATAAAAAATTTAAAACCTTTCATAGACCCTTTTTTTAAGTTTTTGTTAAATGTTTTGGGAAAGGGCCAAAAAACTACCTTTAGTTTTTTTTTTTTTTTTTTCTTGTAATAAATTGATTGTTGAATTTTGAGTTTTTTTGGGGGAATTGTTTTTTCCCACACCCTTTAAGAAAGAAAATTAAGGTTTAAATTGTTTGGGGGTTTAAAAAAAATGAAAAAAAAAATAATAAAGATTAAAGCATGAAAGGAATGTTTTTTTGGTGAAAAATTCTTAATCAAAAACATGGGTTTTTTTTTGAAAAAGAAGATACTTTTTCAAGATTTTTTGGAAAAGTTTATGGATTTTTTTTTTTTTATTTCCCCAAAGAAAAATTAAAAAAGAAGGTGGGCAAAAAATTTTAATGAAAAAAAAAAAAATAAGAGAATTTTTGGGGGTTTTTTTTTTTTTTTTTTTTTTTTTGGTGCAATGAGGGTTGATTTTTTTTCTGTTTTTTTTGATTGCTTGAGTTTTTTTTTGGTTTTTTTTGGAAGGAAAAGGCCCTTGAAGGGGTTGGGGGGGTTTTTTTTGAAGGAAAGGCCTTGAAAGGGGGGTGGGGTTTTTTGAATGATTTGGCTGATTTTCCCCTTGAAAAAGTTGGAAAAAAAAAGCCCATGAAATGGAAAAAAAAAAGGTGAAGGAAGGTAAAATGCCTTTGAAGTCAAGATAAAAAAAAAATGAGAAAAATTTTTCCCCCCTGTTATGGAAGTTTAGAAAATTTTTGACCCCTTTTTGAGTTTTTTTTTTTTGAAGCCAATTTTTTTTGTTTTGATCCCAACCTTTTGCTGAGGTTTTTTTTTTTGGTGGGTTTTTTTTTTTTTTTTTTTTTTTTAAGATTGAATTGCTGGAACCTTTTTGCCAAAATTTTTGGGAAAAAAAAAGGTGGAAAAAAAAGTTTTTTTTTTTTTTTTAAAAAATGAAGGAAAATTTTTTTTTTGGAGAAATTTAAAAATTTTTTCCCTTGATTTTGAGGGAAAAAGTTTTTGAGAAAGAACAAAAGTGAAATAATGAAAAGAAAAGGGGAAAAAAAAAGGGAAATATCAAAAACCCTTTTTTGCCAAAAAAAACCGTTTTTTTTTTAAAAGGGAAAAAATTGAGAAAAAATGGCAAAAAAAAAACCTAAAACCATTCCTTTTTTTTGTCCTTGGAAAATTTAAACCAAAAAATTTTTTTTTGGTATTTTTTTTTTTTCTTTAAAGGCCCAAAAAAAAAAAAAAGAAATTTTTTTTTTAAAAGGGGAGGCCAAAAAAAAAAAAATTTTTTTTTTTTAATAATTTTTATGCCAAATTGAAAATTTGGAAGGAAAAAAGGAAAAAAAAATTTCCTTGTTACCCATAAAAAAAATGAATTTAAAGGGTAAAAAGGTTTTGGGCCCCATTGTTTTTTGAGTGCAAATGAAAAAACTGAAAAAAAATTGGTCCCCCTTTGGAAGGGAATTACAACTAAAAAGGAAAAAAAACAGCCTCAAAAAAGAAAAAAATTGACTGGAGGATTACAAGCCCAAAAAATCAAAAATTTGAAAAAACAAAAAAGGCAAAAAAAATGAATTGGCTTTTGGTTGGTTTTTTTTTTGAAAAATAACCAAAATAAAAAACCTTACAAATGGCTAAAAACTTCAACTACCATGGCAAAAAAAAAAAAAAAAAAAAAAAAGGTGGAAAAAGGAAAATGGAGGGTTTTTGCCAAATCAAACTTCAAACCTTTTGGGACAGCAAATCCTGAATTCCTTTAAAAAAAAGGTTTGTTCAACTACTGAATTGGAATAATTCAAAATATTTCCAGAAGGCAAAGCAAATGGGAAGGGGCCCAAAAATTGAGGGAAAGCAAGGGCTTTTTTTTGCCCCAAATTTTTTTTTAATTGGTTTTGGAAGAAAAAAAAAAAGAAAAAAAAATGCCTTTTTTTAAACAAAACTATGGAGTTTTTTACTGCCCCTTTTTTGGGACGATTTTTTTTGACCCAAAAGGACTAATTCCCAGGAAAAAGGCAAAATTACCAAAAATGTTTGGGAATAGGTTTTTTTTGGGGTGAATAAAAACTTAAAAAGATTTGATGGCAAAATAGAAAAAGGTTCCCCAAAAAAAAAAAGAAAAATTTTTAAAAACCAAATGTTGCCTTTGGGAAAAAGCCAAATGGTAAAAAAAAATTGGCTTAATTAAGTTAAAAAAACCTTGTAAAGCCCTATTAAAAATAGGAGGTTTTTTTTTTTTTTGAATGGGTTGTCATTTTTTTTTTTGAAAGGGATTTGGCAAAAAATGGTTTGGTTCAGTTTTTTGGTTTTTTTTGGTTTTAGCTAATTTTTTTTTGGAAAAAAAGTGGAATTTTGGAAAAAAAATGAAAATAAGTGTTCCCCCTTTTTTTTTTTTCCCTCCTTTTGCTTTTTTTTTTTTTAAAAAAAAATGCACATTGTAAGAAGGAGAGAAAAATAAGGAAGTTTTTTGGATTTGGTTTTTTTTAACAGCAAATCTTTAAAAAAAGTTTTCCCAAGATCTTTTGCCCCCAATAAACCCCCAAGCTTTGATTGAACCTTTTTTTGAAAAAAATTTAACCAATTCCAAAATTTTCAGGTATGTTGGAATTAAAACTTTTTGAATTTAACAAATTTCCATTTAAACCAAGCATCTTTTTTAAGTTTTTCAAAAAGATTTTTGCAAATTCCCATTTTTTAATTTTTCTAAAGTGTTTTTTTTTTTTTTTTTTTGTTTACCTTACTTTTTGTTTTTTTTGGCAAGATAAGCCAAAAAAGGGGTTTTTTTTACTTTTCCCCCCCTGCAAATTTTTTTTGAAATTTTGAAGGTTTTTTTTCTTTTTTTTCCCAGCTGTTTTGGGAACTCCAACAGAATTTTTTTTTTTTTTTGTGTGAAGACCCCAAATTTTTACAAAAATTTGGGAAAAAATATGAAAAAAAAACTAAAAAGCCTTTTGGCTTTTTTCCACTGGAAAAAAGGCCAAAATTTAAAAGATTGGATTAAATGGAAAAATGCCCCTTTTTTTTTTTTTGCCTAAAAGGGCCCAAAAAACAACCAAATGGAAAACAGCCCTTTCAACCAAGCAAAAAAAACCAAATGAAGAAGATTAAGACCAATTTGACTTTCTTAAAAGGCCAAAATATTGAATTGGCCTTTTTTTTTTTTTTTGGGTTGATAAAAACACCCCTTTCAGAAGTGGTTCCCCCAGGTCAAACATTTTTTTTTTTTAAAAAATACAAAATTGCGCAATTTGTGGGAAAAAAATTAATCCTTTTTGTTCAATAAACAAAAATTCCTTTGTGAAAAAAAGTGGTTAAAATTAAAATTTTTCCCTTTGTTTTTTAATTTCCCCTAGAATGCCTAAAAAGAGAAAAAAGAAAACCTTTTTTTAAAATTAGCTTTTTGCCTTGAAAAACATTTGAGGAAGAAGAATTTAAAAAAAAATTGCCAATTAAGGCAACCCCCTTTTTTTTGTAAAAAAATCAAAAAAAAAGTTTGTTTTAAAGGGAAAAAGAAGGCCATTGGAAAAAATGGACCTTTTTGGCCCCCCTTAAATAAATGCCCTTAAAAAGGAATTAATTGGGAAGAAAAATTAAGCTTTTCAGTATGAAAAAAAAAAACAGGCTTAAAAATTTGGGTATAAACAGTCCAATCAACCAGAGGTTTTTTTTGAAAAAATTGAACAAAAACTTGTTTTTTTTTTTTTTTTTTTGAAGAACACCGTGGGGTTTTTTTTTGAATTTTTTTTTTTTTTTTTTAGTTGAAAAATTTTTTTTTGAGCCCAAGCCAAAAATGAAGTTTTGACTTTTTGGGTAGGAATTGAAACATGTTAGTTGTAGAGTTTGGGAAACTTTTTTTTTTTGAACCTGGGTAAAAAAAAAAAATTTCCTTTTTTTTGTAAAGACCAATGGCTTTTTTAAATTAAAGTGGGCCCAATTTTTTTTTTTTTTTTTTGGGAAATGAAAAAAAGCCATGGTTTAAAAGGGTTCCCCCCAAAAAAGTGTGAATGAACCCTAAAAAATGTTTTTCCCCACCAAAAAAAAAATGCCTTATTTTTCACAAAAAAAAACAAAACATACCTTTGAGGGCCCTAAATGGAAAGGAAAGCCATCAAAAAGCCCTAAAATGCAAAAGGTCCCCCATACTTGAAAAAAAAGATAGGGCCTGAAAAAAATCTGATTAGAAAAAGCCCCCCACCCTTTTCTTATCCACTTGATTAATTTAAAACACTGCCCAAAAGCAAAAGGAAAGACCACCAGCAGAAAAAGAAAGGGGAAATGGGATTTTTTGAAAGATTTTTATTCCCAACATCCTGGGAAAAAAAGGGGGTTTTTTGCTGAGGGTTAAATCCAAAAAAAACCTTTTTGGAAAAAGAAGGCAGGTTGATGAGGTTTCTCCAATGATTGGTAAAATCCAAATTTTTGAAAAAAAGGACCAAAAATTGTGGAAAGATTTGCATTGGTTTTTAAACCAAAAAATTTGCCCCCAAGAAAAAAAGGAAAGAGCCAAAACAAACAAGAAGAAAAAAAAAAATTGCCCTGAAAGATTTTCCCCTTGCCTGTTTTTAGGGAGGAGAATTTTTGGTAAGGTGGGTTTTAAAATGGCTTTTAAAAAAAATAAACAAATTTGTTTTTTTTTTTTTTTAAAATATTCCCTTTATAGCATTTTTTTTTTTTTAAATTTTAAAAAAATTTAATGATCTAAAACTGGTGAAAATTTATTTTTTTTCTGTTCAGAAATAGGCCAAATCCAAAAAAAGAAAAAAAGTTTTTTTTTAGGGCCAAAAAGGCAAAGAAACCACCCAGTTTTAGCTACAACAAAATTGTTTGAACTCCACAGAAAAAGAAAGGCAAAAAATGGTTGGTTTTTTTCCCCTTTACAGTGCCCCTTTGAGATCAACATTTGAAAGATTGAAGAAAATGATAATTGGTTTTTTTTTTGGCCAAAAACCATTTTGGGATTAATTGAATGCAGTTTGGTGTCCTCCCAAAGTTGCTTCCACACAATTTGGCAAACCCTTTCAAAAAATGAAAAACTTTGCTTTGAAGGAAAAATACCTATTTACTTAAGTCCCAAGGCCCACCAACTCTTTGTAGAAAAGAAAAAGACAGATAAGCCAACCACTGTTTCTTTTTTCAAACCAAAACAAAGAGAAAGGTTTGGCAACACCAAAAACTGCCAAAAACTTCCAAGGGAAAGGAAAAAAATTTTATAAAACAAACTCGTGGCGATGTTCATTTCCAAAACAAAACAACAAGTTTTGGTCCCTTTGCCTTTGTTTTTTACTGTTTTTCCCAAAAGTTTAATGTTTTGTTTTTTAAGTTTTTATGTAAAAAAAAAATGTTTAAATTTTTATTTTTGGTTAAGCCCAAAACCCCTTTGCTTGGAATTTTTTTCAAGTTTTTTAGAAAAACAAAGAACAAAGTAAGTATATGTTTTTTTTTACTTCTTTTTTTTTTTTTTTTTTTTGTTTAATAAGCAGTAACCTTTATTTTTTTGGCAGTTTTTTTAGTCCTTTGGTTTTTTTTTGGCACAAATTTTTTTTTGAATGTTTTTTTAGTTTATTTTTTTTTTGCAAAAAAATTGAAAATTGGAAATCAATTTTTTGGCTTATATTTTTTTTTTTTTTATTTTGCCCTATTTTTCCTTTTTGCCCTTTTATGTTTTTTTTTTTATTGTTTAAAGGTTTTTTTTTTTTTCTTTTTTTTTTGTGCCTTTT